>JAGDQP010006254.1:0-42061 GCA_022664845.1 Lepisma saccharinum | reverse complement strand
CGTTGCTAACTGTGTACGCAAGGAGGTGTTCCGACTCCGTTGCAAGTCGTGAACGGGAAGGATAAAGAGAGGCGATCACCCAGACGAGGAGTGATGTTAGTTGCATAGATGTCTGGATATTTATAGGGTCCTTTTGGGAGTGATCCTCTAAGTCCCTCCTTCTGCTGTGCCAACTCCATCTAGCTGCGACTCCAACTCCATCTTCGGTTCTTGGCCGAACTGCTGTCGTCGTCTGCTTGATGTGTACGGTGGCTTGTGTCACTATTTGTTTATCTTGAATGAGTATCACGTGTTCTCAGGCATGCTGATCATTATAATATTATGTAACAGCAATTGCTGAAGAGGTAAATGAGACTGAAGATAATCCGGAAACCTTTCTTTTTAGTGTTTGTAAAGAATGCACTATTTGCTGTTACAGAATATAAATGCACTACAATTTGCTATCAGGAACCTACTCCAAAATTGGTTGAGCATATGGATATTTGTGAACTCTTTCCTGTACTGAAGTGACTTCTAAAAGGGGCTTATCAACATTAACATTTATTAAAAAATCGACTTTGAAATAGCATTGCGCAGGATAATTTGGAATCTTTCATGTTGATGGGTACACAGAGAGAAATTCTGGAAAATCTTGATCCTGTGCAAATTGTTTACATTGCCGGAGAAAAAGTCAATAAATAAAAACAATGGTAATAGCGTGATGGTGAAGGAGTTCAGCTATCTATAATTATTTGAATTATTAATATTTGTTAACTATATCATCATTCACGATTCAATTTTCTTAGCCAACGAATTATATTAGGGAGGCCGGTTTCTAATAAAATGCCATGGTCAAATTTTATTCTCAGTCCGGCCCTGTTGGGAGGCTATTCATATATATCACAAACTGAAGCGGTCCCAAGACCGATCCCTGTAGAAACCCTTGTATCAGATTTAATCTAGTTGATCTCGAATTACTCACTTGTACAATCTGCTGTCGGCCATGAAGGTATGATGATATTAAATTTCTATTTTTTTTTCTTCAAAATTTCAAGGGAAGTTTTGACTTATTGTGAAAGACAGGCTAAAATTAAATTTCCAAGGTTTCTCGTTCTTTTTCTACACAGGTTGTAATTCTAGCAGATGATTGACTCAGTCTGGGGGAAAATATCCGTTGGCACCCTTCTGAAAGAAACATTGATACCACGCACATGCCAATTAATTCGACAAAGGAGCATGTGCGCCTGACTGAGGGGAGTGAAATGAAGATACGAGGGGGTCATTGTACGAAGGAGCACCAAAATCAGAGTTTGCTCCCCCTTGAAAAAAAAAAAAAAGCTGTCGCCATGTACTAGATGACAGGCTATACACTGAAATATAGTAACTGAACGTGTATTTGGAGATTTTCCTTAAAATACAAGTAATTGGCGTTGAAAATTTTGCGCTATTCGCTACATTAAAATTGTATCACAAAATGATTGTCTCCTCAGGCAAATACACGATAATAATAGAAACGTCTATCTGTAAGAGAAAGGATATGGAATGTAGAATACAATAGGCCTAACTTTATTCAAAGTAGGCTTACCATCCCGACATTCCATTAAAACAGGCGAAACTCTTAATCAGAATGGTCGTTTGAACACATAAAACTATTTAAAACGTAAGTATATGTGTTGCAATCAGTGTCCCTTAGGCTGTGATCGTAAAGAAATAGCCTTTGTGCCAAATTTTGCCTTGGTTTCTTTTGTGTATACCGTCCCTGGAACAACACAGTCAAATTTGCAAGAAAAAAAAAACTACCTGCAGATTATTTAGTGTTCTTACAAAATGTTTCCATGACATTGTGTGCCTCACATCTAATCTAATTGAAGAACCTTCACTGTGAATGAAAAGAACAACCTTCAAATGCCATAATATAAAAAGCAACTGCAAAAAATGAAGTGATTTTTCAATTCAGATACTATCGTATAAGAGCGGTTGAAGGTTCCTCAATGAGTTTTAAGACAACGGGGAAAAGTAACCATGCATCATGTTCCTTGAGCCATAATAAAATAATTTACAAGAAGAAAAATATATAGAAATGGACAGGTTTCATGTAATTCTGCTCGAAAAGTGACAACGATTATAACTGTTTGATTCGTCTATCAATTACTGATTTTCTTTAAAAATAAAAAATAAACCTACAGTTTATTCACCATTATCTTTTCTTTCCTTCCATCTCATTGGATCTTATACACGATTTCATATGAACGTGCACATCCTGTTCCACTTCTCAGTAGTGAAATTCGCAACGCAGAAGAATCTCACAGACTATAACGGACGATTGAATAGCAAAAATATACGGTTCGTTTATCTAAATCGTTTTGTTACTCAGAGCTGAGGAAAATTAAGTCGGTCCCACCCACCTCCGTGTAGTTTCGAGTTCTTCGTCTTGGGTTAATGGCAATCTTTCGTAAGAATACATGACACGAACATTTCTTAATTAAGTCATTCATGGAACAATACTAATTGAAACATTCTACTAGAATTGATTCGTGTGATCCTTGAACTCAAAATAAAATTAATTAATTTAACCGTTTATTAGTTTAATTGTCAAAATGAAAGTATTCGGTTACTGATTAACAAAATTGAGTACATTTCATTTTGTTGGGTATTTAGTGGCAAAGAAAGGAGCTTTAAAAAGCCTGTCGAGAAACTGTTGATCACGTTCAACGTGGTGTTTCATTGCTTTACGCAATTTCCTGGCAGCATGCGAATTACCATCTCGAAACTTGGGAGAGCATTAGGAGTTAAAACCGACTGACATGGTAGTAACTGTACCAGCCAGAAATGAAATTAATTAATATAATTATATATGCACGGTGTTCATAAAGTTTGTTTCCATACCCATCTCTGTGGAACGAATAGGAATATGAGAAAATACTGAAGCACGTATTCCATTATTTTGAGGGGTGAAATCCACCACTGAACACCCGAAGATTTCACAATCACAAGTTTAAAATTCCATTGGGGGTCGGGTAAGATATGGTTTGAAAGAACTTAGCCGGAGAAAAAAAATGACCAATTACGTATGGTAATCGAGATATTGCCCCTATTCGGTTCAAAGATCGAAAATGACTATTTTATTACTTTTGTTGTTGTTCAGGCTGTAAGAGTTGATCAAAAGTATTAGGTGGGAAAACACTTCCTTAGCAAAGTTATTCTCCACACTTTAGTTTTTCTATGGCATTAAGCCTCGCAAGTTTACTGGATCCCCAAGAGAAACATGATAAATTCTGTCTCCATCCTCTGTATCCAGAACGAATCGCAATATGAAAAAGCCCTGACTTTGAAAAATTTGATTAAAAACAATGCTGTTTCTCAATTTAAAAATTAGTTAATTTGTTCTTCCGTTTCACTTATTTTTCTTGAGCTAGGACAGCAGCATTATAATAAGATAAATACATGACGTGATGTAACCAAAATGCAACAAGTTCCTCTCTTTCGCATAAGAGAGCATCATATTAATAATCCAGAATGTCCCCTAGTGTTAGTTTTCAGAACTCACTGACCTTACTTTTTGATGACGGATAGACGGACAAAGCGGGAATAATAGGTCCCTTATTGTTCCATATAGATTGCGCTATATTACGAGGGTCACTAGGAAAGTTTTGAGATGTGGCCAATTGGAACGTAGGAAGTGGATTTTTTTTCGTCGTAAGGAACACCCATCTGTTGTAAGTGGACTCAACCAGTTTCACAATAATCACGCCTCTTGTTAGGAAGAGCAGGATTGCCAAGTGGCTGCATTTGTCATCAGTTGAGCTTCAAGTTGGAGTTGGAAAGGAGAGATTTTCGAGCAATGATTTTGTACGACCAAAAAAGTGGTTTAAATGAATTGCAGTCCCTTGAACGCTTGTTTCCTGCATTCGGGGACAGTGCACCATCACGTGCTAGAGTTTTTTTTTGCTGGTTTGCAGTATGTAAACGGGGCCGGCCCTCGCTCGATAATGAGGGTCGCAGCGGGAGGCCGTCCACAGTTGTTTCGAAAGAAAACATTGCTGCTGTGGAGAAGATGATCAGGGAAGATACACGAGTGACCTACAGTGACACTGAGTGTGCCCTTGGGATTAGTTCGCCGAGTGTTTAAAACATTCTTCACAAACAACTGCGTGTGAGGAAGGTTTCGTCAGGTTGAGTGCCCCACAACTTGACAGATGCCCAGAGAAGACTCTGTGGAATGGTGCCAAGACATGCTCCATAAATTTAACAATGGTGACTCTAGGAGGGTGTCAGACATACGATTACGAAACGTGGATATACCAATTTGATCCCGAGACAAAGCGCCAATCGTCTGTCTGGTTGTTTCCTGGTGAAGCAGTACCCATGAAAGTCAAGAGGTCAAGAAGTGTTGGCAAGAAAATGGTGGCAACATTTTTCTCACGAAGTAGATATGTAGCCACGATTCCTTTAAAAAATCCACGAACTGTTACAGCGAGATGGTACACAGGTGTTTGTCTTCCAGAAAATCCAGGAGAGACGACTCAGAACTGGCTTACTGGGAATTATGCTTCACCACGACAATGCCTCTCCACATTCAGCGAACCTCATTGAGGAGGTTTAATTCATTGAGAACCTCATTGAATTCATTAAGGACAGTCCTTTTAAACTTCTTACCCATCCACCCTATAGTCCTGACCTGTCAACGTGTGCCTTTTTTGTGTTCCCTACGGTGAAGGAGAAACTTCGTGGATGTCGATTTCCTTCCCCTGAAGATGTTGACAGTGAGTACAAGGAGCACAGCCACTTGGCAACCCTGCTCTTCCTAACAAGTGGCATGATTATTGTGAAACTGGTTGAGTCCACTTACAACGGAGGGGTGTTCCTAACGACGAAAAAGAATTTCACTTCCTACGTTCCAGTTGGCCACATCTCAAAATTTTCCTAGTGACCATCGTATCAAGGGATCTGAAAGTTAAAAGAAACTAGAGCAATGTTTGTTTCAGGGGACGATCGTGGGTATTACACCCCCAAAGCACGAAAGATACTCCAAAAAAAATCTCAAAGACTATAGTGATTTACATGTGGAATCTGTCTTCATACCCCTGGAGAAATCCAAATATTCCCAGTGGTTACCGTCGCTGATTGCTGATCGTGGGTCCACTGTTTCTCTTTAAAATTTCTAGAATTATGTCTACAGATACAACATAATAATAATAATAATAATAATAATAATAATAATAATAATAATAATGTGATATTTGAATTTATTTTGGTTCCTGTAGAATTTACAGGAAATTGTACAAATCGAATACTGCAATAAACACAATGACCTCTACTCAAATCTCATGTCCAATTGCATGAAGATAAGTGATAATTTTGTTTTTCATTTATCTAGCAAATTTCGTGCTTACTTCCTTATTACAAAGACTTGTCATGCCGCGCACCAAATATAGCAATAACTCCTGCTGTACCAACATCTCCTCAGGACATAAAATCGCAACATTTCCTTCAAACAGAAAGACATGGCTGGTTTTCTGATGAATGTGTACCATTGCCAACCAGTTCCATTTCTTTTCCAACCTCCCGCTGCTGACTGGGTTAATTGTCTAATTGATTGATGATGCATTGTTTTTTCTGGTCAGGCTGTAGGCGTAGTGAGAACAAACATATGTATTTTCAGCTGGAACGAAATGAAAAATGCCATCCTTGTCTTCAAGGGAGCTTCAACCAGAAGCATTGAAATGTGGATGAAATATTCAAAGTATATTAAGAATTAATGACACTAATGATGCGACCACCCGCTGCAACAATGAAGTATAACATGCAACAATTGAAGAGCTTGGTGCAAGAACTCATTTGAGAGCAATTTTTCTCAAGAAGAATTGTTCATGAGAAATAAAATCCTAGAAGAAATGTTACATGGCATGAAGAATTAGATATATTTGTAATTTCCTTTATTTCAGCAGGTGAGGTTCAGCTAATAGCTGTTCCTCCACCTAACCCCTGTCAAATCATACAATGAAAATACACATATAATAATTTAAAACACACACACACACACAAATACATAATAGAAAATAGACAATAAAATAACGTACATGAAAAGTGTCTTAGTTCAACACCATAAAATCATATGAAAGTTAAATAATAATGCATATAATAATTGAAAACACACACACACACACACACACACAAACACAAAATAGAAGAAAAGACAAATTAAAAACGTATGTGAAAAGTGCCTTAGTACACAACACTAGAAAAACATATGAAAGTTAAATATCACTGGTCTTTGCTGATTAAGCAAATATGCACTTAAAAGAGTTTTGAATTCATTAAGCGTTTTTGCACATGTAATTGCATTGGCAAGGAACTCCAACCTTTCGCAGCTGATACAGAAAATGATCGAGTTGTTTGTGTGAGTTTGTATCTTGGAACATGATATGTTGACCTATTACGTCTAACGTACTTATGGATACTAGACCTAGAGATAAGTTTTTCATGGTGATAAGCGGGTGATTTCTTGTAAATGATGTTGTGAATTGTGCAGCAGAAACGAAAGAACCTTCTTCGATACATTATCAAAATATTTATCTCTTTTAATCCAGGGAGAATGTTCGAATTTACGAAGGTTGAAAACAAACCGAATGCAGGAATTTTTGACTTTCTGAACTATCTGACTTTGTTGAATTGAAGGGAAGAGGCATATACGGCATCACCGTAATCAGACAAGGGCATAATTAGTGTATGTATTAGATATAATTTTGTTTTTGCCGTGAGCAAGTCACGTGATCTATATAGCCATCTTAAGCTATTTAGTGCACGTGAGCATACGTTAGCTACATGAGGATTCCAGTTAAGATTTATACCCATTAATAAACCAAGATTTTTAATACTAGATGAATATCTGATGGTATACTTACTCAATTTTATGTTTAATTCCGATGGCTTCAGTTTCTGAAGTTGGGTAGCTGTCCCTATGACTGTATAGGTACATTTGATGGACTAATGACTAACCCGTTTTCGCTACACCAATTGTGTATATTTTTCAGATCTTCATTCAGAAGATCTATTGTTCGCTTCATATTTTCTGGTGAGGATTTAATAAATAACTGCGTGTCATCATAAAACAAAACAGTGAATTTGGGCGTTTTTAACAACTGAAACTAAATCTGACACATACAAAGAAAATAAAGTTGGGCCTAATATTGATCTTTGAGGAACGTCTCTTTTCAGAGACAAAGGCTCAAGAAATTTTAATGTCAGGAGACTTCAGAGAAACACGTTGTTCTCTACCTTGTAAATATGATTTGAACCAATCAATACTTATAGTAGAAAAATTATAGTGCTTCATTTTGGCAAGAAGATCATGTTCAACTAACTCAAACGCTTTTGATAGGTCTAAAAGAACCAAAAGTACTACAAACGAATCATTCAACTCATGTAATATTTCATCGGTGACTCCTGAAAGAGCAGTTGTCATACTATGAGAACCTCGAAATCCCAACTGAACTGAAGGTAAAATACCTTCATTACCAGTAAAGGTATTCAGTTATTTGGAAACAATTTTTTCAGTTACTTTTGATAAGATTGGTACTACAGATATCGGTCGTAGCTTATGTGATGTGACAGTAAGTTTTTTTGGCAGTGGCAGCACCTTAGTTTGTTTCCATACATTAGGGAAACAGTCGGTACGAAAAGTGTAATTTATAATATGTGTCAGTGGTGACAGTATGAACGGTAATGAGATTTTCAGCATTTTAGTTGTTTCGTCCAACCCTACTGCATTTGATTTAATGCTGCATACAGCCTTCTGTACGTCGTTCTCATTTACGGTGAGTAGGGAAAATTCATCTTTAACGTTCTAAGATAGAATATTAGAATACCATGCGATCTGTGGACGAAGAGCAGTTTTAGGCACAATGGCATTAGTTGCTAACGCAAAATGATTGTTCATAATATTCGAGTGGTTAAACTCCTTCGGGATAGATTGAGGGGAGTTATTTCCTATTCCAAGTTCACGCAGAGTTTTCTATTTATCTCTATTATTTTTTCCAATGTTAATGCGGTACGAAACATATGCCCTTTTTTTTTCTTGTCGAATAACTGACGTAGTGAAATTGAGTAACCCTTTATATTCTTCCCAATGAGTTTGCAGTCTGGTTCGTTTCTATTTACAAAACGCGCCATCACGCAGTTTCAATAGCAATTTAGTATTACTTGAAATGAATGAAAGTTTGAGTTGATTAATTTTTACAGTTTTAATAGGCGCATATGTATCCATAAGATCTCTTAAGGAGTTCTGCAGAAAATTAACTTTGCCTTCTAATTCTTCGAATGTTATGATATTCCAATCAATAGATAGTGCAGATGTGTTAAATTGGTTCCTCTACCGATGCAAAATTCCTGTAATATATAGTTTCAGGTAACCTTTCACTTGGACAGGCTATATTGAGTTTTGCATAAATTAGAGAATGGTCAGATGTACTGACAGTACACCAACCCCATGGGTATGAATGGTGTTCATGTTATCTGTAATGAAAAGATCAAGTAGTGATTCTCCTGTCTCAGTTATTCTTATAGGTTTGTCTATTACCTGCATGAGGTTAAAGTTATCTAAAATAGTTTATAAATAAATGGTTTCTGACTTAAATGGAACAAGTTGGTCACAATTGAGGTCTCCAGTAACATACAAGTGATTAACACGCGGGTGAATATTTGTTATTAACTCTTCTAAAATATTGAGTCTAGAGTAGGGTATGCTAGTAGATCTATAGAGGGAGATTATACCTAAATTTTTGGAATTAACACTGACAATTATTGAAATATATTCAATTTCACTGACCTCATTGTTGTTTAACACCTTCACCTGCAAATCATTACGGTAATACAATAATATACCACAACCTCTTTGACCTCTATCCTGTCGAATTACATTATAACCAGGGATGCTTACTACCTCTGAATTCACAGATACATCAAGCTAAGTTTCTGTGACAACGAAAATTGTGCATTGATTGCTCAGAAATAAATGCCTTACTTCATCCATCTTAGGAACAAGGGAACGTACATTGGCGTGCGTGATAGTAAAATTAGCAGTTTGTTGTAGCAAAGTATTAGAGTGACCTATAGATATTGTATGTTGATCACTATAAACATTTTTCTCACCATAATCATCGGAGCCTGGGATCTGATATATAACATAATGGGAATTGTGCATATTGTTCTTCAAAAATGATACTTGTACCTGTAAGCTTTATATCTATGCTCCCCTGCGTAACACAATTTTTACACAAAATATATAATATTGAATAATATGAATTACTATTAACACTGACATTGCACGTAGAACACTTTGAAATTTACCAATTTTGATATGTTTCTTATAATATACAGGCACATGTACGTGACATACATAACTAAATAAATCTTGCTAATAACATAATTATATGAGCGGTCCAATGCCGAAATGCTTAGTAGCACTGTCGTCATTTTAGTTCTGTAGGAACAATGCGACACATATGTATCACGCAAAATTATCAATAAATAAATAAAACACATACTAAATACAGTAAGAACATGAGTGCATACTATAGCAGAAAGTATCAAAACTGTACAGAATGAAAAAGTCACTAATTCACAACTTTCCACTCAGCAATAACTCACAATTTTTTTACAGCTCCAGTGAAAAAGACTAATAAGAGGGTGCTACGATTTAAATAAATACTTTAAAATAATAATGGTTTGCACTCATCTAGCGTAACACATAACACTTACACTGTAGCTCAATTAGCACATGGATGAAAATACCTTTGATTGTCGTAGTTCGAGTTTGGAAGGCAAGTCGATCACAGAGATGTGCACAATCGATTGCAACACTTTTGCTTACAGGGTTTCAAGCAGTGCTGGGGACGAGCCAACTTCGATCTTGCAATCGAAGCTATGATTTAGTTCAACATCTCTAGTTGTGAATTTTTTTTAATATAGTTTTTCTTGGCATCAATAACCATTACAACCAATCCATCTCACGTGTAGACACTAGTAGGATCAAATTTTCTAATGATTTTTTGTAGTAATTGTAGGCGGGAGACACACAAATCTTCAACAATATCGGAATTTTTGTGTTTCTGTGCAAATACGTCGGCACGCGGGCGACAACTTGTAAATTTAACAGTAATGGCACGTGTTCCACCCGGTTTCTTCTGACCGATACGGTGCGAGTGAGAGATATTCCTTGTACTCAAGTTCACGCATAGCTTCTTTTGAAAAACTTCAAGTGCAAGGTTGTCTGTATTTTCTTTTTCCTTTTCAGGAACATCCTGCGTTGGTATTGCTCTAAGTCTTGTAAATGTTCTTGTAGTTCATTTATTCTCTGGTCTCGCTGTGCTAACTCTTTTCGTAGATCCTCAACTGCATCCGTAGTAAACTTTAAGTTTTCTTCCAAACGTTTCACTACAATGTTTGACACAGATTCAACCACAGCATCCACTATTATCTTTATAACTTCAGGCATCTGTACATCACGTTTTACTTCTTCCACTATTTGCTTCATTATTTCAGTCTTACCTGTAGTAGTAGACGAATTAGAACCGTTAGAGCCACTATTGGAGCGAGCGCCTGGTGGTGCCATTTTTCAAATATACAGTTCAGGTTCAGCTAACAAACACTAATTATATGCACCGACGTTAGATTTTAACTTATAAATTTTGAGGATTAAGCCGTGCTATTCTAGATGTATTTATATGACTTTACATTTATGATTTTACTGGAGCCGACAAACTCGTACATCTAGCGTGCCGCCATCTTGAAGAGCAAGTTATATTGCAATCACTCAAGTTATATACCATGAATGTATAAAATGAATTTATATGAATTTTAAAGTTACTTCCTACTTGCAGCAAGCTTGTTGGAGTGCACTAGCTACTCCAATTTATCTTGGTTTAAAATATTGCATTTTGTGTTGCGTAGAAGATGGTTGCGAAGAGCACGTAACGGTGAAGTTAGTCGACAGTAAGTTTGGTTTTGCTTTATATATACTAAAAGAAATAGTTTAGGTTTGTTGTACTACTTTATATGATGTGAAATTTAATATTTTATTTATGGAAAATGAAAGTGAACATTGTGAGCAAAACCGGGATAATCAGGGTGACACGTCCCCCTTCCCCTTAATATTATACACCGTAGGGATCGTTTATTACAAGTTGAAAGGAAAAAAAGAAACATCTTAACATTTGTATTTGTTTCACACATAGTTAGTTTTATATTTGTGAAACTAGGTGATAGAGTAGACAAAAGACAGCAAGCAAGTAAAGAATATTCTGTTAACAAGAGGTTCATGTGGAGACATGTTCTAATGTAACAAAAATTTCAGAGTCCAGTACAGGTATAGAATTCAGCACTTATTTCCACATGTCGCCCCCCTCACAATAATTATACTGAAATCGCCACCCGTGTAAAATGAGTCATTGTTAGTAGTACTAGTACGTAGATTTTGACTGAAACAATGTAACTGGGATAGCTAACATGAACAAAAGTGAAATCAAACTATCAAAATCTCACTCTCGTAAGCACTAGCATTCCGCAGTCCCACACCAATACATTTTGAGTGCCGAACGAAAACTAATGAAAGGATTATCCGATAACTAACTCCACAATATATGCTAAACACAGTACAGTGTATATAAATTATATTATTTGTTTGCTCTTCATTTACATTACACCTAATCTAATAAGCAAACATAAGCGTAGCAATAACGATATACTGATTGATAATATCACTAATACGACGCTTGGTTGAATTATTGGGAAAGGGTCGTTCGCAATCATAAACCCTATTCTTCTTGTAATAACATTTTGTTGAGAATAACGTGTTTTCACTACGAGCATTACACAGCAATGATTGGTCCGATGGTAGCCCAACTTCATACAATGATGCAGAAAAGTGCATGCATGCACAATGATGCATACATTTAAGGGAATAACATATAAAAATGTTAAACGTTTCCATGGTAACGAGATACATATTATCAGGGGTGGATTTGTCTTTCATTTTTTGCCCTGGTCCACTGCTTCGTGTGGTTATTTATCTTTTGCTGGTAGTGTATTAAATTATTGACTATACTATATCCGGCCAGGTATCTGGAAATGTTTAGCCTGGCTGGTGAAGTCAGGTCAGAGCCGAAATCCATCCCTGCATATTATACACATATTCAATCGCTAAGTAAGAACATTTAATTAATTTCTAGGCAAACTTGACCTACTAATGTTGAGAAATATTCCTAATGTTTTAAGCGTCTTAGGATTTTAAAGCATTTATGTTTTGCATGATAACGAGACGCACTTATTAGACACATAGTCAAGCTTTACGTAGGAACATTTAATCCAATTCTAGCCAAACTTGACGTACTGGTGTTGGGAATTATTTTTAAGGCTTTAATCAAACTGAGGCATTATAATAGCTACCTGCCACGGTAACGAGACTCATTTATTACACACTCACTCTCACTCTCTATCCCTACCCCCCTTTCTCTCATACATACATACACACAGACACATACATACGTACACATTCCAGCACTACGTAGAAACGATTAATCCGATTCCAGCCACATTTTGTATGTTAGTGGGAAGTATTTTTAAGTCTTTAAGCAACCACAACATTTACCATTTCCATGGTAAGTAGCCTAAATTATTAGAAGCATATTCCAGCATGTCAAAGGAACGATTGAATCGAATTCAAACAAACTTGATCGATTAATGAATGGGAACACCCTTAAGGTTTCAACTACCACAGTAGAATGTTAAATAATTTACCATTACCATGGTAATGAGATTCAATTAAGTATCTAAAACATTGCATGAATGTCAACAACTCGCTCATCTCGATTTTGTACACATCGCAAAAGATGAACGTGTACTAGTATATAGAAACCATGTTAGGCTCTGTAAGTCAAATTATTACAAGAGATGTGACAATTAGATTTGGATCAAGAATATCTTCTTTAATATCAGTTTTGTGTCACATTTGATTGGAAGCATTCTATCTAGTATTTGAACTTTGTCTCGCATGCTTCCTTTGTGTTCTATGATATAGCTTACTCGGATTCGCTATTAACAAAATTTTAAGATAAAGTATTGTTTTTAGAGTAGCCAAGCTAGAGAACTCATTTGTACATCCATGCAAAACAAGTAATTCAGAGCTATTATTGAAATTCATTTATCTGTAGGGCAAAGTTTGCATCCTTTGGAGCTCAGGAGCGAAGGGGTCAGAGTGATTTTGAGAAACAGAAAAAAGTTCGAGTTCATCTTTCATATAATAACACGAAATATATGCGACACAAAATATGAATTTAGTACAGATATTCCGTGTTATATTTTAAAATATATAAAACTTGAATGTATTTCTATTTTTCATTGTCATTTGAATTCCTTTGCTTCTGAGCCTCCCTATAAATAGTAAAATACACTGTACAACTATTTTCAATATTAATTAAAGAAACTTAGCTAACGATTTACCAAAATTCAATTTAACTATAAAACCATATCCTCTAGAGAGGTGTTACTATAGGTTAAATTATTTTCTCACGGACTATTCACTACTAGAGTCTATCTAAAGCATATGGTACTCAGTGTTTGATGCTTCTTCATTATCTGATGGGAAATTTGTTATCATCCTCATATGAGTATATTTTAACCAAATATATTCACCCATCTTGCATCAAAATGTGTCTATATTTTTTGATAATTATATATTTTTATCTGATTATTTCAATTGTATCGTGGTAATTTGATAAACAATGGAGTAACTAAATATATGAAATAAAACAAAAATTAAAAATTGTTTTGTCCACATATTCCATACGTGAATAGAAAAATGTTTACTAGGATGATTGATAAAAAAAGTATCAATGGATTAAATTGGTATTTACCAAAAAATTAAAATATTTCACATTAAAACCAAACAAATTCAGGAAAATATTTAATGCTAAAAAAAAGAAGTTTAAACAATAGAAAAAAGTTAAAAGTGTATTGAATAATCAATGGTTCAGTCAAGTAATACAATCGCATAACCACTCTGTAGCCCAGAAGAGGATTTATTTACAATATCATCATCAAGCTAATGAACTACGTATAAACTTTTCTCACTCAGATTACAAAATATTTCCGCGAAGTACAGAGGAATCGATTGTATTAGAAATTCACATAATTAAACCATGACTGGTAACAACAACATATTATTGTAAATTGAAAAAAAAAAACTAACCATTTCAATAATTTACGGATTTTTTAATAGCATCATACACTCGCCATTTTGAAGGAAGGTAAAAAGGTTCAAAGACATGTGGAAAAGGTGTGTCAAACCCACACACTCTCATGATTGGTGACTCTAAATGAAGAAAGCATTTATCCTGAAAAATAATGAAGAAAATATAATTTGCAAACTGGCATTACGTAGGGAGCAAAATCAATAATTTATTTACATTAATTAACATGTGCTATTTATTAAGTCAAGAAACGTTCAATGAATTGTATCAATATAGCTCCATGGATGAAAAGTTCAAAGCTTTCATGGACATATTTTTACATTATTTTAATGTTACTTTTCCCTTAAAACGTTGTTCTATTTCGAAACGCACAGATAAACGTTGTATAACAAAAGGTATTAGAAAATCCAATACTAACTTGATAAGATATAATAAGATCCTTAAATCAGGTAACTTTCAATCTGATGATCTAAAGAAATGCATAAAACTGTATAGAAAAACCGATAAGAAAGTCATAAAGGTGGCAACATAAATGCATAACAACAGCCTGATTTTAAATGCCCGAAATAAGACGAAAGCAATGTGGCAAATAATTAATAAAACTTTTGGTACAAGTAGACCCTAAGAGTGTGGATTATCTTAAAGTAAATGGTAAAGTTATAAATAACCCACAGCAAATTGCAGATATATTTAACAAAGATTTTGTGAATTCAGCTGAACAAACAGATAACACCGGTCTTTCAACAATAATACAAAACCTCTCCAATCAAGGAGAAACAAACACACAGTCTATGTTCTTAAATCCAGTTACTACAGACGGGTTACTGGGAATAATTGCAACCATATCAAACAACAGTTCTTTAGGCCTTGATGAAGTCCCTTCCACCCACTGTAATTAAAATACGTGCGGAACGTATCACACATCAACTCTGTTGTCTTATAAATTTCTCATTAGAAAATGGAATATTTCTTACACTGCTTAAAAATGCCAAGGTTCTCCCAACTTTTAAAGAGGGTGATGAAAATGACGTGAAACATTATCGACCAATTTCAGTTTTATCGACATTTTCAAAGATATTCGAGTCAGTCATGGCAAAACGGCTTAGCAAAATTTTAAAAATACACAACATTATCTCGATTTCCCAGCATGGTTTTCAGAAGAATAAAAGTATTGATACTGCTCTGTTCGAATTTCTTACGAACATCCTGAAATCACTTGACAATAAGAATTGTCATTGGATTATTCATTGATCTGTCAAAGGCATTTATCACAATATTATACTCAATAAATTGTTTCAATATGACATACGAGGTGTAGCAAACCAGTGGTTCTCATCCTACTTAAATCGATGCCAAACTGTACAAATTACAAAAATTGAATCAAATCAATCTCAAACTTTCTTCTCTAAACCAACTAAAATTATAAGAGGTGTCTCCCAGGACTCTATGTTAGGACCTATTCTATTCATAATTTACATAAATGATCTAATAAAGGCACTACACGCCACAAAATGTATGTTATATGCTGATGATATAAATATGGTTATTACTGAAAAAGATCAGATCCCAATTTAGTATTGGTCAAGGCAAGAAAAAGGAATAAACAAAATAGTCACTTGGTTGACCGTAAATAATTTTCTCCTGAATACAGAGAAGACTGTCGTAATGAACTTTCGTTTCCCAGGAAATAATCCCTACTTCCCTTTGTTAAACGTAAATCGTATACAAATTCAATATTTTAAATCAACAAAGTTACCAGGTGTTCACATTAATCATGATCTATCTTGGGAAACCCATGTCAAAACACTAAATAGAAAATTGATCAGTTTATGTTTTGCGTTCTTTAGGTTACGAGATACTCTTTCAAGAAATAGTTTATTGTCGCTATACTACGCAAAAGTTCAATCGCTTCTCAGCTTTGGAATTACCTTTTGGGGATCAGCCGTATGCAGTCAGACAACTTTTCGGATACAAAAGAAAATACTAAGAATAAGATGCAAACTAAACAAAAGAACATCATGTAAACAAATATTTAGATCATAAAAATGTTTAACTCTTTGCATAAATCCATACAGTTTGCAACACAAAACAAACATATGTTTACACAGACAAAAGATATTCACGCACATAATACACGACAATTAAACGACATTTACGTAGTACAGCAAAATTACTCCAAATATCAAAAAAAATATTTCTTTAAATTGTACGAGACTATAATAAGTAACTGTCACATTATAAAGGCGCAAATATTACTACTCAAAAGAAAGTTCGCAGTCTGTCACTTACTAAATCATATTATTTTGTCCAGTAGTTTGTAAATGACAATGATATGTAAGTATAATGATGGAATATTGTTATAAGTTTATTGTGTGATGTTCGTTTAATGTTCACTTATGGTATGCTTCGTATTACCATATTCTTGTATTACATAAAATAATGTATTAAGTTAAACCTGTCAAATTATAATTTATATTTTATGTACATATGACAACTGTGGAAATTATAGGAGATACTTTCCATGTTAAAAGTCAAAACAGGCAAAATAAATATGAAACACCCCACGTTTGGCACTCTATCCTCGCTATTACCGAATTATACAACAATACGACTATGATCACTATAAGTTTCGCTTATTTATATATCGGCTTCATCAGGTGTGAAAATAGGGCAAAAATCTATAGGGATTAGTGAAACAGTCCAAAAAGTTAGCCTTTGTCCGAGCTCTACGCTGATGAAATAAAAAATGGAAGTTCTTTATCGATATCATAGATATGATACCATCCATACCGACAGATGTTGCAATCTCGTACACAAAAACTTTTTTATGCAGAATTAAATACACAGAAGTTGAAATACTAGAAATTATGCAATTATACTGTTTTTGCCTCTATAATAATGTGTTCCAATTTGAAGGCCAGTATAATAATATAGGAAATCCCTTGTCCCCATACTATCCGATATAGTTATGAACCACTTCGACTGTGAAATTTTAAGTAATCCGGAGTTAAAAACAATCAGATATTATCGTTATGCAGATGACACGCTAATTTTTCATAAGGAAAACACACAAATAGAATTACTCCTTGAAAAGATGAACACCGTTAACTGTAATATTAAATTTACAAAACAACTTGAAACCTATGGCATGATTAGTTTCCTAGATTTACAAATATATAGACAAAATTACAAATTTCAAACTACTACAGTATACCTGGAACCTACCTCAGACGAACAATATATAAACGCTAAATCAAGCCACCCTCCACAAATGAAATATAATATTTCGTTTAATTTCTTTTTGCGCACTCTGAACCGTTGTACTACTACGAAAGATTTAAATACATAGTACGCATAGGATAACAAAATTGTTATGATAGAGCCATATTGTTGAAATGATATCACCGCGTACAATTGAAACGTTATAAAAGCTGGCCAACAAAACGAGTAGCAAAAGAGGAGAATAAAACATTGATAGGTTTTTTGACTGATTGATGAAAACTTTGTTAAAAATAAATTGAATCCTGCCCTGAAATAAAAGTTTAAACCAATTTCAAAGTTAAAAAAAAAAAAAAGTAGTGGAGTTTGCCAAATCACATGTCATAGCAAGAACCATATGTCGGAATGACTAAACGGAACCTTAACACCAGTGTTCGATTTGCCGGGGATAGGAGTGCCGTGGATTTTCCCTGTTGTAAGAGGATTTTATCCCCGTTTGTTGATTCCGAATATCATCTCAACCAGGGATAAAATCTTTGTATTTCTATCCAAACAGGTAGTATGCTGAAACTTACCAACAAACACTAGTTTTAGGAGATGCGAAAAATAATGAATTTTGCCCATCTGGTCTCTCACAAGACATGAAAACAACCACACATGAAATATCCAATACCAAGATATTGTATAAAACATAGTCTCATAAAGAGCGAATAGTATATGAGAGCTTTCTTATTTACAAAACAAAACAAAACAACAAAACAAACAAACAAACAAACAAAAAAAACTTCCATTAAATTTTGATCAAGGTTTGTTAAATAAATCGTGGTTTAATTTAACAAGTAAAATGCAATAAAATAACACAATATTTTTAGTAATTTATTTGTTTAATTTTAATATAACTTTTTTAAATCATATTTCACATCTTAATAAACACTGAAATACATTACTCTCATATTTAAGCATACATGTAGTTATCCATCCATGATCCAAGTCCTTATTTTTCCAGTATCAGATAGCAGTATTCCATTTCACAATACGCTGTTACAACATTGTACCTACATTTGTTTCACTTGGAATCGCCATTTTTTTATTTAAGCAGCGCGTGTAGAGCTCGGACAAAGGTCATTTTCTTTTTTGGACGGCTTCATTAATATCTCTAGATTTTTACCTTACCTTTATACCTTATGAAGCCAATATATAAATTGGCGAAACCTGTAGTGGTCATAATCGTCATATTGTTGTACGATTCAGTAACAGTGCCAAGTTGGAGGTACGTTTACAATTTGGTAGTCACCACTTAAACTTACATAAATTCCACAGATTTTTATTTCAGACGTTACACTGCTAGGTATAGAGTACTCAGAGAAAGTGGTAGTCGAGAAGGGAAAGGGAATCCATGAAAACGGGAAATAATTATGTCGGAAAGACATGGCGATACTGAGGTTGGAAAGACATAGTATACGAATAATGGCAGTGAAGAAAATAGGTCGTGGTTGAAGTGAGGAAGCGCGAATATTAGAAGAAAAGTGGTAGGTTTACACCGGTTTTCAGTTTTCTTTCAGGCCCTAGATGAAGACGCCTTCTCTGAGTTTGGTTGTGGTAATAAGTAAGGTATGGAACAAAGCGACACGGAAACCCAGTGTTGTGCAGTTGCGTGTGTGCATAAACTAGGGCATCGGGTCTGTTGGTAACGGAAAAGTGATGATGATTATTGCCATGAAGATTTAAGGGACCACTTGATTCTCCCACACAGAATGCAGAGCAGGTAATATAGGGTAGGATGTATATGATATTTGAAGTGTGACAGTTTCCTTTGGGATGCAAAGTAAAGTTGCCATCCGATGTGCCGAGTGAGATAGTTGGAGACTTAATAATAATGGTGTACATCAATTGTTATTACATTTGTAGGCTGGAACAAAAGGTAACTGGGAAAAGGCTCTGAGATGTTTCTAAAATTGCAAAGGGGCTAAAAACTAATCCTTGGTTGGTAGATAAAAACTGATCTGGTATTGTGATCTGATTGGAGTACATGGAAGTGGGAATGCAGAATTGTTTTTATCTTGGTTGTTTAGGATGAAACTGAATAATAAGAACCGAGAAAATCGGATTGTTGCTGGGAATGTGAATGGATTGAATGCATAATCTGCTTGGTTATAAGGTTAGGTCAGTAGCCTCAGTTACCTAGAGCCTCCTGGAGACCTCCTGGAAAGGTTGTAAAGTTTCTGAAATTCAGGTGTTGTCCTCTGTGAACAAGTGACAAAGGAATAGCTTTCTTGGTGTGGTAAGGATGGCAACTTGAATAAAGCAAGTATTCCATTTGGTAGGTTGGTTTTATGTGAACGAAAGCTGTGAGTGTTGTTTTTCAGAGTAATGCCCATGTCAAAGATTGTGTTTTATTGTTGAAAATGGGCAACGAGGAATGCTTCAGATGTTCTAGGAACGTATCTAAACTGGCTTCATCGTCTGGCCATAAGCTGAAAATATCATCTAAGAACAGAATCTAAAGCATTGGAGTCAAGTTTGGGTTTGTAGGAAATCGTGCCCAAGCCTGCCTACGAACAGGTTGGCATAAAAAGGAGAATAGAAGGCATTAGGCGCCTCATTCATGTGGGCAATATGAAAAATACATAATTATAAATTTCTAATTCTTAGGTGTCAAAGTTTTCAGACCTAGTTTTTATATGACCCTTATGTGATTACTAACTTGTATGCTATTTAGGTTACAGCTTGATTCCACCGTGAATTGCATTCTGTCTGGAATAAAGTAGATATTGTTCTTACTTTGATACAAGACTTGTGTTCAACTACCAATCATAAATCAACGATGTATTGAAATTTTCAGCTGTTTTATGTGCCACCACATAGTTACTACCAAGCGGCACCACCAGTACCGGTTATTTATAGCACATGCTATGGATCACGTGGAACTGTACTTCAATTGTTAGAGATATTGCACCACTGTTTTCGTGTCAGTATAGTATTATAGTCTCTCTCGTTGGACAGACCAAGAAAAGGTGTAAATAGGCAATTAGGACTTTCCTTTTTCTTGTCAAGGCAAGTCCTCAAAAAAAAAAAAAAAAAAAATCTTTTTCTGGAAATTTGGTTCTCAAAGTCTAGTGCACATATCCTAGTTTTACTAAATTTTCACCTATCAATGACAAGCTTTGCTTTTACATATCTTCTTCTTTTGCATACTTATATGCTTTTACATAGACATATCAAATAATATGTGAAATACAAGATATTCTCTAAGTTTGCAACGACTCGAAAAAAAATTAAGTGTCTTAATGTTTAAGTCTATTATCTGATCCCATTAATAGTATACATGTCTTAGTAAACTAATTTTATTGATATTTTGACCATCATCTGCCATCTTGAAATCAAATCAAAATGCATACTTCGAAACTGATCCGATTTACTGAATTTTGAAAGCTGACTTAGTTAACATTGTTTCTGAATCTGATCAAAATATTTACGAAGTGGGATTGTAACATCTTGAAATTGACACTTCTTTGGATTCCTGTTTGCTAAAGATTTACCTAATTCTAACGATTGCCATTGCAGTAGGAACGCTCCTTTTCAAATCTGAAAAGAGTCAAGGATGAAGTACGAAGCAGTATGGGAAAACATAAAAGATATCACCACCTCTCTTTTATAAGTATTGATCATGAGTTGCTAAGAGAAATTATAACGTAGAAGATAATTAAGAAGTTTTGTTGCCATGAGTTGTAAACGTTTCATGTGAACAATGCAGAAACTAACATTTAATAAAAGTGAGCTCAAATAATGAAAATAGATTTCTTTGCTTAACTCAAGGAAATACAATTTCGAGATGATACTAACTGTTACTCGTGCTGTGGGTCCCGCGTATCCTTAAATGGGCCCTGAGCAGCACAATAATTATATTGTGCTTGTTCAGGGCACGTTCTGATAAATCGTTCATCTCACGTTCAATTAGAATGCGAAAAATAAAGTATAAAGCAATGAAATTATTTCCTGAGTTGATGATCAAATTAAATGTAGTAATTTACGACTGTGAGTACAATAAGTTTCTATACATGCGTTAATAATATGTTACCTACCAGGACAGTAGCTGATATTTCAGCAGCAAATCCTCCAGTCAGTGGACTTTCATGAGCGATAATCAATCTTCCTGTTTTCTTTACACTCTAAAAGAAAATATTAACACTTCATTACAAATTTATACTTCAACTTATGTTATAAAGAAAACTTTATACTTTTGTTAACTAAATAAATCATACGACATATTGTTTCGTCGGCAAAGGTGTAAACTTAATCTATATTTATCTAAAATATTTACAAACTAGCAAATGCTATTTTCTGTTATTCATAATAAATTCTGTGTAGAATTGTCTTATTTTGATAACAAACCTAATCCTGATAATGAGGTAAGCTATACAAATAGTTCAAGCAAAAGTTAAGGTGAATGGTGATTCACAGATTGAAGTGTACTCACAAGGAAACCTTACGAACCAAGTTCCGGGGATTTTCGCCGGACTGGTTCCAAAAGAGAGGGGGGACAGGGTAGGAAGTCAGAATGTGAGTTTTTTTTTTCGGAGCAGGAGTGTGAGAGACAGGAGAAAGGGTTAAGGGTGAACTGGTGCTTCGGTCCAGTAAAACTGTACTCGTTTCCTTTTGCCAGTTTCTCATAAACGAAAGCAGAGAATGAAGTGTAACTTACCATGATTATAGGTAATGCTGTTTTACACTAGAAGCGACTAGTGTGAAGCAGCGTCAGTGTTGCCAGCTGTAGACATTCGCAGTGTTGCCAGAATATTAAAAGCCCGAGAATATCGGTGAAGGCAGGGACTATAACGATGAAGTCAACGTCATTTACTGACAAAGTATAGTTTATTCTAGTGCTGTGTACTACTTCGCCAATACTATTTTGATTTCAGTGGTAATAAGCGAAATCACCAGGAATCCTGAAATAGTCATCAGAAAATTCGAGTTAAGTGCAATTTATATTCAGACTGTCAATAAGTAGATCTCACAATCTGACTTCCTACCCTGTCCCCTCTCTTTTAGAACCAGTCCGGCGAAAATCCCCGGAACTTGGTTCGTAAGGTTCCCTTGTCAGAAGAGGTGTGCTGGGGATCAGGTATTCGCATCTGTAAAAAAAAATAATTGTATATTTTATTAATATTTTATACTCATACCGAGTATGTGTGTCCCTCAACAGCTCTAAACACTCTCCGAAGGAACTTCTATATAGATTCATGTTCACAGGTGTCACAAATATGGATACTGGCGTGAGTATAAAGTTTTCTTCAAGGTACATTCTGCTCTGAGCCTGTCTTTATGAACTATGTAAGTGAGAAAGTTTTCTCTGGACGAATTTTATATACTACATACTATATCAGATTTTTTAAAAATAGATCTTGTGCTTTTACATTGAAACAAAAAAATGTTGAAAATTTAATACTGTGGAAGGTATCTAATTTTGTATCGGAAAAATTCTCCACACGAAAAGGAATCGATCTGATAGGATAACGTTCCCTTAAAGGATGGCAAGGATAACCTGCCGTATAGTCCAGTACAGAAGGGTTATTTGAAACATGTTTTAATTGCACAATCCGTTCAGTGGCAATGTTTACAGTACAGGAAAGGAGTTGTTTAATTTTTTTTAATGAAATTATTGTATTATTAGCTTTTTGGTTTATTTCGTGGAAGTTTCAATTATTCTGTCTGAAATAATTGAAATCACCGAATTGTCAATTTCAGTTACGTACAGTAACTTTCATATTGAAATTTGATTCTAAATGACGGATACATTTACACAACAACTAATAAATCTGATCCGAGGACTAGAACCGCGCAATTCCAATTTTGGTAAAACTTGATCAATACTGTATTCGGAAGGTTTCAAATAATAGTTGTTCAATTCTTGTTGTAAATGTGTTTATAAATGTAAATAAGTAAGTCTATTATGTAGATTGTCCATTTAGTTCTATATGAAATGAAGTAGTTTTTTTAAATTTTTCTTCCCGAAAGCAAGGACTTGTGACTTACGTGCTTCTAGCTCTCAGGTACAGAAATTATACTAATGAATCATAAAATATACAATACGCATGGCTTACTGCACAACGTTTGGCATATATTACTTAGGATTTCATTAAAGTGTCTACAATACGTAATGCCAAACATTTTGTATTCTACAAATTGCACTAAGACGTAAGTGGGAGCACATTTCATTATACTCAAATTTGATCATAAACAAGTGAGCGCTGAAATTTTAACAATCGCTTAGGTTCCGAGGGTCCCTTGATAGGGACCTGAAACTATTAATAATTAACTCTAGTTCTGGTCTGGTACTTTGTTTCAATAAAGAACTAATCTCTAATGTATTCTATTCAAAAAGGTATTTAGTGGAATAGTTTGCATTGTACTATGAAGGGGCCTAAAAGAAGTATTGATGAATTAAGTAGTCCATTTACGGTGTATGAATTGCAAAGATTATTCTCTGCAAAATAACCTACGGAGATTACTTATAGTGTACGGCAGTTTTGAAAGAGTTAAGATTAATAGTGGACTGCAGACCCTTATCTGAAGTCTGAAATTATTATATTTTATTAAAATGATACTAAAGTTGAGCAGTCTTGAGTAGATTTGAGCAAGTTAGGTTAAACAATCTGAATTTACATCACAGTTCAACAAACAGGATAAAATAACCAAATTACCTTACATAAATCACGTATACACTTATTTAGAATTTTATCAATCAAACCGAATACAACAGAGAATCACGAAACAAAATTCGACAAATGAATATATCAGAAAAGTAAATTAAGCCATTTGTAAGACTTAATTCAAGAGCAAAAGCCTAGAAAGAGCAATACATAAATTTGCAGTACTAATTCGGGTATACACATGTGGTGTAGTAAAATGAACAAAGACAGAACTCCTAGAATTAGAAAAAAAAGACGAGAACAGAATTATCAGGTAAAAAAAAATACTCCACCTACAGTTATCAATGGAGTGTGTACTATTACCAAGAACAGATGGTGGTCGGGGAATCGTTAGTATGTAGAATAAACAAACAAATTCACACACTAAGAAGTTAATTCTCCTGGAAAGAAGAATCCAAGGTATCTGCTAGTTTTGAGCATATACCAGTTGTACACCACATAATCTAAGCAATAGAGAAGATTTGCAGATGACACAAAGGGAAAACGGTCGAAGAGATTAGAAAGCATTGGATGGAAAATCCCATGAACGGAATGAGAAATACCCAGCAGAAATCACAGAAAAAGAAACATCATCTGAGTGACTAAGACCTAATACCAGAAATAGTAAACTTCATGCAGGAAATAAAAGACTACAATACAAAATCACTACATGAAATTCAAAGTGAAAAATAACAGAATTAAGGAATAATCATGCAGACTAAGTCGCATATACACAGAAACGATAAAGCATATCACAAATGGATGTCCACTCATGGTCGAAACGGAATACTGAGACAGCACCTGATTAACAGATAGAACGAACAACCATAGTAGACCAAAAATAACAGTGATCGACAAAGAATAGAAACAAGTATTCCTTGTACATGTAACAGTTGCAGAATTTTGTAAACACACAGGAACAACAAGAGAAATGTAACACTGGCGGAAATGTAAAAAAAACAGTGGAAAATAAACCCAGTGACAATACGTAATATCTTTAGTGATCTTGGACACAGTAGGTATATGAATATTAGGATTAGAAACAAGCATACAAAACTAATTCAGAACAGCACAATTCTTGTGACACGCACTAATTATAAGAACGTTTCTTAAAAGAAGCAAGCAAAAACTGACCTAGGAATTAAGAACCTTCCACCAGGCAGCAGATAGATGGGAAGAAATTCTCAGTAATCAAGCAAAGCAATAATTATAGTAGTAATACCAGACCAGCACTGTGGAAGTGTCTCAGGATCAAATCCTGATTACAATGGTCCTCCTGACTGAGCTATTCTGGTTTCTCTTCTTTTTCTTACAGACAGAGTAAGAGTTAATGTTAAAGTCGGTAAAGCTGAGAAGTGAAAACGTCAATAATGCTTCTATAGGGTGTCTACTAAATGTTAATTTTCAAATTCCAGGTTTCTTCCAGGTTTTTCAGATCTATTTGTCTTGATTTTCTAGGCAATTAATTTAGAATATGTTTTCTTCTTGTAAACAAACAAAACATGTTTATCAATTAAAAGAAGCACATACTATTTAAGACATTGTAAAATACGAAATAAAATATTAATGTACATATAAAATGCACAGTTTTGAGATATTTCAAAGAAGAAAATAAAGCAGAATATTCTCTACCAGCAGGCCAATTGAGAAAACTGGGCAGTAACTAGACCAGAGAAACAAAATAGTACAACCTAACTGTACAATTCATAATTTGTCGTAAACTTGCCGAAGAAAAGTTAGCTCAGATCGAGAATTAAGAAATATAGTTTACCTTTCTACATGTTTAGTTGAAATTGGTTAGCAAACGTTTAGTGCAACCAGCCAATACGCTTTAAAAAAATAAATAGTTTAAATAAGAATGTGATGTGCATATAAAACCAAATTTTGAAACACATTTTAATCCACATGGTTACATTTTACTGCATTCTTCTTAGATAGAAGATGGCCAGTTACTTTATTTGTACAAATGCTTTCATACGATGTGTCATTATTTTATATTATTCTTCTTGCAAACAAAGAAAACATGTTTAACTTAAGTTCAACTTGGCTTTGAATTCTCGTTAATACCGAATCGTACAGTGATATGACGATTACACTACTAGTTTCCCCAATTCATATATCAGCTTCATCTGGTGTGAAGAAAAGCTACAAATAGCGTGTAGGATAAATGAAACCGTCTGAAGAGTTGGGCTTTATTCGAGCTATGTGATGGTTGTTTTACAACAAAAGTAGCCGATATACGAACTAGTCAAGTAGTAGTGTTTGTAACCGTCATGTCGCTGTACGATTTGGTATTAGCCAATGCCAAACTGGAGATGTTTTTGCAATTTGGTCCTCCCAATGATAATTTGGATTGAGAAAATTTTATTTTATCAACTGTTTAAGTAAGACAAAGCTCAACCTGAGACAAAGTTGCCTAACAATAAATAAAATAAATTAAAATTAAATTCAATTGAAATAAATGTAGACCTATTCAATTTTTCGCCCCCGTAGTATTTTGTAGTAGTCTCTAGGATTTTCTGCATCCTTTCGTTCTGCTAAGCTTTCCAACACCAAGCTGTTGTTGTCTTCAGGCAATCACTTGAAAGGGTAATTTGATGTATAGTAATGTCTGTTTCTAGTTATAAATTATGCTGTACATCACACTTTTACATAATTTATATAACTTTTTATATTGTACATACACACAAAACAGCATAATTTAAAACTAGAAAAACATTACTATAAACCAAATTACCCTTTGACGTAATTGCCTGAAGACAACAAGAAGTTGTTGAAAAGCTTAACAGAAAGAACATATAAAGAAAATACTAAAAAGGGACGAGGACGAGGTTGAGCAATTGGGTAAGTCTACTGACCCTCCGCGTGTTACACAATGTTATATTCAATTCAAATACTTAAAAGATCCTAGTTCCTGTTTAAATTATGGGCTTTTCACAAGGTTTTCCAGGCCCAAAATTGAATTCCAATCTAATTCCAGATGTTCCAGGTCAGTAGACGTCCTATTCTAAGTAGGTGCTTTCATTGTTGTTGCTGTTGCAAGACATTGGTGTGTATTTTATGAATCAGAGGTATAGTAATTTTACTCAAGCTACTGAGCGATAGAATGCAAGTTCCCCAGCAGTGTTCTTCCTAAACTTTGAGATTTCGATATGAATTGATTTTGATGCATCACTCGGCAACATTATAATTACACATTAATAAAATAAATAATATTGGTGGATGGGATAACACACTTCGAAGCCGCCACTGTTTTTAGCTCAGACATGAAACTATTTGTACTGTCACGCCAGGCTCGTTGGCTCAACACAGAAGAAATTCCTGTAATACCGCTTTTGACATAAATACCAAGACAGCAAGGTAGAACTCACGAGAGGTTGGCGAGAGATTACCAGGACGAGATTGAAGAGATTACAGTAGTCTGCGCCACATTGCTAGAATTAGGCAGGTCCTGCTGTCCGTCCGGCCAAAGCCTTGGAAGGCTTTGGGCACCATAGAGTCAGTCATTCTGTGGGACAGAATCAATTAGGTGTCACTTTTGGACTAGTAAGCTAGCTAGATCTTGGATGGTTTTTGGGAGCTTTGCTGGTATTTTGGAACGTCGGAGCCTGAGACCCTTGTCTGAGCCCTCTTTCTGGTAAATGGAACTTTGATTAGGAATGCTTTGGTATGAAACTCATTGCCGTTGGTGGGGTTCGTCTTGACCGTTTCTCATGATTAGTAGTTCAGTTCTAGGGTTAATAAACCCACGTTTTTCTAAGAGTTGAGCTGATTATTCCATTTGGGGTCCTAGTGTCAATTTCCCATTTATGTCTATTTTCAGCTACGCCGTCCCAGATTATCCTACCAGCTGTTTGTCGCTTCAAGGTAAGGCTTTTCTCAGGTTCACTAGACGAACACTGGGAAGGATATTCACCTCCTTGATCCCGGTTGGTTGGAGGCTACGGAGTATCCTTTCGGTATTCGCCTCCCTTAGTAAAGGATTTCCTCTGTCACGTCAGGCGAATGCTTAGGACTTAAGAGACAGAAAGTCTTAAGTGTACATAAGTACTAATAAGCATGACTTTTGTTCATTTATCTCACTATAAAAATGACGTTCTCCTTTTTCTAAAGATTAATTCGCTCAAGATTGGTGAATAATCAAGATGAAGAAGTATCGTTCTCCATGCACGAAACTAATAATCTGGACAATCGTTCTTGTAATAATGTTGTTCGGGGGTAAGTTTTTATTAACTTCAGCCTGGAAAAGCGGTGCTTTTGGTTGACACTAGTGTTGTAGGGTCGTAGATATGTCCACCACTAGTTTAGGTGTTTTCATGTAAAAATGTACTTTCAGCACTGGTTTTTAACGATTACTGCATTTACAAGAACAGTAAAAATAATTCTCATAAAATACAGACATTTGGATACAACTCACACAGGGTTTCTCTCAAGATATACGTAAACGTTTCTTCACTGTGACATACGTATGAAGGTATTACTGCAACAAACACTGGTAATTCTTCAAACATTTCGTAACCATTGACATTGCAATCGTCACCAAGTGACAAAACATTTTTCAGATCTGACAACGCTTTAGAACAGTTTTTTTTTACATCCCTGTAAGATATATTCAATTATTTGAACTGGTACCTTAATATTCTTATAACTGGTAAATTCCGGCCAGGACACTGGAGACTTTTCTCGCAGTGTTCTGATGCCTGGCGATCTGAGGTGCATTCAGCTTTCTATCAAATTGAGTACCGGACTGTCCTTGGTACCCCTGGTCAACTTGGGAAGGTAAAGGTGGTCAAGCGTGGGACTGACCACCCCATCTCACTTTGTACCGTGCAGTGTCACCCATAAAATTACATTGACCAACTTCCGTTTCTACCACTGCCTTCTTTGACCACTCAGAAAACTCAATTTCTTTTAGCATTATTTCTCTGAACTGAATATCTCTAAGGATGCAGTTACATTTTATAAAATACTTACATTACACACAGTTTCTCTATCCCAGGGCAAAATAGACACCAAATCAATGACTTCGCAATTCACTTTCAAATCCTTTTTAGCCATTTCTGCTGTTTCTCTCATGACATGAACTTGAGTACCCCAAGCAACAAGTGTTATATGATCACCTATTGAAAAACATCGAACTTATCAGTTCAAAGAGCATCAAGATCTTTCCTCTCTTTAGTAGCACAATTCTGATAATAATCGTAACATAAGCTAAAATTATCTCTATACAATTAGGAATAAATATGAGATTTTCCCAACAATATTTCTTGCTACTATGTCGGAATTATTCACAGGAACTCCATGAATAATGTTAAGTCTTAGTTCCTAGTCTACACTTCATTGCGTTATTGTGATTAGTATTTGTTACATGAGAAGCATTAGCCACCGTTTATGCTACGGTACAGTGTGTTTCAACGTCATTGTCACAAGTTAAAGGGGGAGTTCCTCAGACTGCAACAAGAAAACTGCATCTTAGAAGAAATATCGAAAAATTGCATAATTTTGTAGATACAGGCTACTAAATGTGGCGGTGCATAGTCACAAATGACGTAATATGTCGACTAAAAATGACGGGAGACATGTCAACTTAGCAAATCAGAATCAAAGTTGTACTCAATGAATGATTTGCGCAAAGTGTATGATTAACGAATAAAACTTAGAGGAACTGCTATGCTCAACAGCCCAATGTCAACCCTTGACAATTTAAATTTGGGGGAATCCTCTCTGCGCAGCACGCCACCATCTCAATAATAAATTTTGCTGAAATACAATCCTTGGGAAGATATTTGATCGTGATTTGCTAACTCTACACTTCTAATGCCATTATTATTATTATTATTATTTATAGATAGTACGCCATTTGTTGGAAGCGTCTGGCTATGAAACTACAAATTTTTCAATATTTCTTTAAAAGAATTTTTGTTTTAGTCTGAGGAAGTCGCCATTTAATTTATGACAGCCACTTTCTAAACACCTTGTATTTCCGGATCAGAAGTTAATATCATTAGAATAATATCAATACCCTTGGAGAACATAGCTAAGTAAATAATACAATACTAACCAATTACTAAAATGGGAATAAACAGATTGGATTAGCCATAGGAACGAAAGTAAGATTTATTATGTTTTTAGAAGTGACCACATGGAACCAATCAAGATTTGAGATGCATTTTCAGCTTTTAACCAACAGATCGGAGTTTTCTCGACTACATTTGAATTTCGAATTTATTTATGTCCTTTATGTATCGATGGCTCAGGTCAGTATATGGTAAGAAAAACGATATAGGAAGGAGTTCGCCAGGACCTAATTTGAAGGTACCATAGCGGCATTTGTCGGCGTAACTGAAGAAAAACCTTAGAAAAGTCTTTCAGAACTGTCGGCTGCTGGTATTAAACACAGGAACTTCCGAATGCAAAGCCAATGTTCTACCCAACTAAGCCCAGACCACTCGGTTCTCGATCACGTAACGACTAGTATAATAAAGATAGTACACTATTAATATCACAACTCTATAACATGTATATTAGTTGTCATTTATTAGAAGATCAAACCTTAGAAAGCGTGTGCATTGTTCTTGTTGCATAGAGGAAAATATTTGGGGTTAAATAAAAGAAGTTAAAATAGGATCCAAATAAAAAGTTATTTTGTTTAAACCTAGACGCCAAAAACCCCTTCCCATCCACACCTCTTGACATAGTGTACGGCAAAGTGAAAAATCTGATTGTGCTAAATAAAATTGACCCCAGCATGGAGGAAAGGTGTTCTAAAAGGACTAAAGCAGGACCTTGAAGCAGAATACTCTAGTAAGAAAATATTTAAAATGGAATGTTTCGAGTGCCTTACTTTAAAGGACTCTGCCTTGAAATCAACAGAGTATTTTTGATATCTTGATGACATCATAATAATATACGGAAGTGCTGAACAACTGGAGCACATTTTTCACTTTTGATCAACGTGCACCAAATTATACAAGTAACGATAGAAAAAGAGGAAAAGAGATGTATTAACGTTCTGGACCCTACTATAACACAACAAGAAAATTAGTTCATTACCTCAGTGTATCGCAAATCTACATAGGAAAAACTCTTTATTCACCTATCTCTCAGCCAAAAGGTAAACGTCTGGACCAACTTGGTACACTTAACCTACCTACTTACTTTATTGCAAAACGAGCCGGAGTATCTACAAGGACTAGTTGCAATCAATGGATTTTCGCAGCATTTTACCAACAAATTATTTCATCAGTAGAGAGCAAGTGAGTAAAGGTAATAGACGGACATATGCTAGTAAACAACCAGAAAAATAGATTGGGTTCTCTATTCTGTATAATACAGGAAACAGTCTAAGTAAGCTACCTCTACACCACACTAATCAAAATTGCTTCCAAACTTAAACTATAATATGCCAATCTTTGTTCGCTTTAAAAGAGAAGGTTATGGCAGAGAATTATGGCATTTGTAAGGCAATTTACATCAGATACGGAATATATTGGAAAGATAGAAAGAAGTATTTAAAAATGATGATATAAACACAACAGTAGCGTAAGGAATAAACAGAAAATCACAGCTTAGTCAAAACATATAACAAGAATAACCACAAAATTCTTTTATATAAGTTTATTAACATACCAATACATCTTCAGCATTAAATATTAAAGAATCATTCACTATATTAAAATCTAAGAACATACTAAACAATCACATAGGACGTATGGATTCTTCTTAGCAGCCTCATTGAAAAAAAAGCTCTATATAATTATATCTATATATTCAATTTACCAAGAATATCAGATGCATTAAGCAGTTGAAACTGCTGGCATGTTTGTTTACTTACAGATCTGGTATTTACGAGTTCCCTGTTCTCCTTAAGACTTGGCCACGGCTTAGACTTCCTTTTACCTTCTGTGACTCTTACTCACAGTAATTTCAGTATAAGAGTCTTACCTCAGTCTTTTAGCTCACCTGATGAAGCTTGACTGGATACGGTGAAACACTGTGATAATGATTTTTATCAACGTGTTTAGGTAGAATTCTATTTATGTTGTTCTAAAACTTTTATTTTCAGTTTCGTTTTTCTTAAGTAGATTTGAATTTTCTAAGCAATAGAAATGGAATGATGATAGGATAAAAACTAAAGTGGATAAGTTTTAATATTTCGATTTTAATAAAATTCTTAAAAATAAATATTCACAGAAATTAATATATTATCGATTTTAGTCTACACCTTACGAACTACAGAAGTTATTAAAATCAATATAGGCATTCTCTGTAACATTAAAGCGCTTGTTAAGTTATGAGTATAAGAAAGGTGAGTACACTGAGACCGTTGTATATTATGGAAATATTGCATTCAAGAAAGCATATTAATCTACCTTTGGGGTGGTATTTTTTACATATATTTTTGCTGTAAATTAGTGTATTTAATTATAATATTTCGTATGATACTCAGTGGCAACTTCTAGGAATAGAGGACTGAGAGGAGATAGACAGCGCCTACTAAAATAATAAATATTAGTCATTTGTTATTTTATGTAACATACAGTGTATGGTGTAAATAATAATAATAACAATATGCAGAAATGTTATAACAAATAACATTTAAGAATATTGCAATACAAACGCTTCAAGTAGCTCCGAATTGCTTATAAGTTTTGTTCACTTTGTATTCTTGCGACCTAAAGTAGGAGCAGACAATATACGCAAGCTTAAAATCTCGGGGAGGAGAGACGTTTGTCAAATTGTCTAGCTTGGTTGTGTATGTGATATGGTTAGCCTCGTGGTTTTGAAAGGGCTATCTTGGTTCATTTTTGCCGTCGCACACTTCCCAAGTAGACAAGTCTCTCTTGATACTGTGTATGCATGATTTCCTCACAGGCAATGAGCTAAAACGTTGTACGGAAGAGTATGTATGGGAGCAGAATAAAAATTACAGGCGTATAATCATAAAATATTTACCGCTGTAGACACTTTCCTGAGTGCTGGATTGAGAACTGATACTACCTCCTTGGGCAACATCATTATACCGTTCAAGGCAGAAGGGTGTAAGAGCACTAGATTTTCCATATAACTTACCCCCTAATATCTTGAAGGAGACAATACATAATTTACTAAAACATAGTTTAATTTCACTTTTCTAACCTTCTTCCAATATGTCTGCTTTCCCCAAAGGTAATACGTAATCCTTGACTGGAACTTCGTCCACAGCAGCACGATACATAATCTTTGGTTCGAAGAAAAGACAGGGATTCTGGTCTTTTATACATGACAAAAGCAAACCCTTTGCTTTGAAAGCCCCACGAGGTATAATAATCTAACAGAAATAAAAGAAAAGTAATAATTATCTTTGCAATGAAATGTAATTTACGTATTCCCCTTCAGTTACACAACAATTTCTACATTCAGTTGCAGAGCCTAAACACATATGTCAAGAATAATATGTGCATAATTATTGATGGGATGATTGATTATTTAGGGTTCAGTTGATCATAACAAATGAGCCATTTAACAAACATTAATGAAACTTACATTCTTAAAGGAATACATGAAAGCAAATATAAATAGGTACAAGTAAGAAGGTTTTTTTTCCAAGTCAATCATTCACGGTGCACCCGTGAAACTATAGATCTCGAAAATCGAATCCTTATCGCAGTTTCTAGCACGTACCATTTGCACATCGATAATCATGTACCATTCAAAATCAGTTAGATCTTTTCCCTTACCAATTTTACTCTCGTGCTATACATGTTATAATGAGATCACGCAATAATACAACGGTTTGAGCCAAAGTTGCCTAAAGAAGTAAAAAAATAAAATTAAAATAAATAAATTAAAACTGGCAACATTGTGTGTTGGGGCTCCGCTTGTTTTGTGAAAGTTTGAAGTGATTAGGGACAGGAACCGTCGTTGAGGGGGCTAGTATGGTCAAGTAAGTACTGTAGCAAATACGTAATATTAAATATTTTAAATATTTGTCCTTAGTGACAGGGGAGAATACTGAAAAATTGGGTCGCAATTTGTAAACAAACTCTAAACTGCGATGCTATTGACAGTCTTTAACCTCTTTCTTCTCTGAGGGGTTTGTTGTTAGAGTACTAGTGAAATATTGTGCTATTGCTACTCAGAGTGTGGAACAGGCACAGCAGTACCAAAGAAGAAATAACAAATAAATTCATGGTGTGCCTGAAGACTGTACTAACGTAATTAAAACTGAATTTCTTGGTGTGTAACTGGAAGAACGCGACATAAGATACAGCTCATCGACTTTCCATCTAAAAGTAGGGATATGAAGAAACCAATAATAGTGAAATTTGGAAATAGATGGAAAGAAGATGAGCTTATGGCTGCACAAAAATCAAAACCCAATCTAGGTAATGTTGATATTGGTAGTGGAAAGCCCTCTTGAAGAGTATACTTAAATGAACACCTAACCCCATAGAACGAAATGTTGCATAAAAAAGTTCAAGATTTAAAACATAAAATAAAGTATGTGTGGGTAAGGGAGAAAGATGATTCTGCAGTTGTTTGGATCGGACGGATGATGATATTAGGAAATATATTTTAATTCAGTATAAGGTTCGAGATAAAGTATTACAATCATGGATTGCATGTACTACGATAATTTACATGATTACTGTAAAAGCTATTCTAACTTAAAGAGTGAAGTAATACTATTCTCTATCTAAATCCTAGAAGTATGAGAAATAAAAACAATGAACTAGAACTACTTTTAAATAGGTTATATAAAGTTGATGTAATAATAGTTGTTTAATTTTCATTATATGATGTAGATATAAAATATTATAGTAATCAAAATTACGATATATAATATGTTTGTAGAAATCTTGATCGAGCTGGATGTATTGTTTATACGTTCGCGAGGATTTAATTAGTAGAGAAATAAGTCGTATTGACAAGGCGTATAATGCGCTGGCTTTACAAATAAATCACTTACCAAAAGTTTATACATTAATTGGAATGTATAATCCACACTCGCATTGAAAATCTATTTGTGAAATGTAATAATACTTCTATCTTAGTAATTGGTGATGTTCACATAGATACTTTAAAATCATATCTTCCTCAAACAGTGAGATATCAACACTTTTGTAGAAGTAATGCCTTGTTTCCCACTAGAAAAAGCCACTCGAGTAAAACATTACTTCATCATGTACTAGTAACCAATTTAAATAAACGAGTGGTGGTAAATAATATTTCTGTTGATATTAGTGATCATAATATTTTGCTGTGTAATGTAAGCCATCAACGAGTAGCCTTTTATGATAAACCATGCCCTAAAGGTTGATAAATTATAAAATAAATTATCACGCTTTCAATAATTACTTTAAGAATACATTATTTTTTAATGAAAATTGTATCGACGAACAATATAATCATTCAATTATTTTAATCAAGGTATTTGTATTACAAGTTCCAGTTTCATAGCAAGAAGTTCCAAAATACTAGTAAAAGGGATATAAAAGAAAATCACCGTGAATAAATAATGAATTTTTAACTTTAGTAAAGAAGAGATAAGAGATAAGTGATTTCTCCTTATTAAAGAGATTTCCAAATAACGAGGATATATGTGGCGAGCATAGAAGACTTAGAAATTTAGTGATAAAACTTAGAAGGAATAAAAAAAAAAATGATTATTATAACAAAAATAGTAGTGAATCCCTAATTGATATTAGGAGATTTTGGGCAGTCGTTAGTTTTTGACAAACAAGAAATCTGAAAATAATGTACCTAATATACAACTTTTTAAATAGATGGTATTAGATTAGACGATTATGAAATACCTAAGGTATTAAATAACTAATATTTTTTTTTAAAAGTGGTAAAGAATTAGCCATAAAAATACCCAAAATTTCAAATCATAAGCACATTATCCATGCGCTTTATGATTTTAGTTCTATTTTACTCCTATTACCTCAGCAGAAGTTATTAATATCATTAATACATTGAAGAATAAGAAGAATAAAATTACATAATGAAATCTTAATTAAATGCAAAGTTAATTAAATTATCTGAAGTACTTAATTTCTCTTTTAGTTCAGGAGTTTTCCCGGAACACGGTAAAATTGCTAAGGTAATACCAGCATATAAGGGTGGAAATAACCATGCTAACTATTATAGATCAATCTCGATATTTAGTAGTATATCTCAAACAATTGAAAGTATGCCTATGATAGAATGATAAAATATCTTGACTATATCAATATGCCTCCAGAGGAAACTGTAACTGATGTTGTGGTTGAGATGCAAGAAACCTGGGACAATAATAAATTGGCAGCAGGGCTATTTATAAATTAAAAAAAAAAAAAAAAACTTTTGATACATTCAATCATGAAATGTTGCTGTATAAATTAGAAATGATAGGGTTTAGAGGATTACCTCTCATTTGATTTAAAAGTTATGTATGCAATAGGTCTTAATATGTGTCAGTAAATCGTAAAGAAAGTGTTAAATTAAAAATGGAATATGGTGTACCCCAAGGATCAATTGTAGGACCTTTCTTATTCCTAATATATGTAAATGATGTACACTTGGTGAATTTGAAAGGGAAAATAACATTATTTGTAGGTGATAGTGCAATATTTTACAAAGTAAATTCAATGAATCAATTGAAAACATATATTGAAGAAGATATGTCTACTTTATACAATTGGTTGTGCACAAACTGTAAGTGTATCATTAAACTTAGGGAAGCCTGTCTTCGTAATTTTTTAAAAACTAACGTCATGATTAGAAATACCAAATAAAATCGGCACATAACACTTAGTAGGGGTAAGAGTAGAATGTATAACATATTTAAGATTAAAAATTGATCAACATCTTTCTTGAGAATCGCATACTACATTTTAGAAAACAAAGAGATTGTTGGAATAATGCATCGTTTCAAGAATTTTATCCTTAAATATTAAAAAAAATAGTTTGTAACGCATTTATACAAAGTAATCTGATATACTTATGTACAATCTGGGGTCATACAAACAAAACAAGATTACATGAACATATATTGTTACAGTAAAAGTCTATTATAATAATGTATGGGTATCAGTTGCATCATTCAAGTAAGGTTTGTTTTATGAAACAAATATTTTCCAGATAGAAATACTGCTTAAAATTAATTCATGTACCTTTGTTCATGAAGAATTGGCTGGAAATATGCACAGTAATTAACTGTAGTAAAAAGAAATTAAGTGCATGGATATAGAACGAGGCAAATAGAGCAAGTTAGGATTGATAACTGTAATATTTCTACTTACGGTACAAATTGTGTTAAATAGAATTTATGTTAGAATTATAATAGATTACCTAAACACATAAAGGCCACAAAATCTATTTCCAAATTTAAAAATGAGTTGAAAAAATACTTTTGGAAACTTTTTACCGATACATAAATTCTTTTGTGATAAAATATTTCTGGGAACTTTTTACAGATACAGAATACGTCTTGTTGTTGTTTCTTTCTTCTTATTTATTATTATTATTATTATTTGCAAATTATTGCTATTTAATTACTTTAAGAACAGTGTTACCATCTTTAGTATATTGCCCCTTAGTGTGAGCCTATGCTCGTTGGGGCCCATCTTGTATTGTACTTTATTTCCAACTATGTAATAAAGGCTGTCTGTAATTTTATCAATAAAATTTTATCAATCAAATTCAAATTCACAAACTAACACAAAGTCTGTGGCTACCATCATTAGAGCCTGTAAATCACGACTTCTTTTCAAAAGTCGTGACCCTAACCATCACTGTCATCTGCGTCATCTATAGGTGTCATTGTATAGTATGTATAAAGGGGCTGTCGCCTCTAATAAAGTGGACGCTTAGCGTACTTCCTAATTGCCGAAAATTTTTAACTATATCTGTTGATGATTCCTGGAAAGTTACATACACAGTATTTAGATTAGATAGGAATATATCGTAATGTATAGCGAACACGTGGACATTGTATAAACAATAACATACATGTTTATAGAACAAACATGTGGTTATGTAAGTAAACAAGTCATACATACACATTGGAGCAGACGACGGTCAACTCCTCAAACTAACACCAGATGGAGCAAATAACGGAAGATAGAGGGAGCTGGAGTCAAGTAGGAGAAACAAGAGAAACCACCCCTACATTCACCTTTAAAAAAGGACCTGCACAGAGCAAGAGCCATCACTCGTTTTTCCCGGGTGGTCAGCTCCTCTCCTTCAACCGTTCGCAGTTTGCTAAGAAACTGGAACATCCTAGTACGTAGTTCACTAAGGAACTGGTACTATCCTGCACAGGTAGTTCGCCAAGGAACGGGCGTGCACTCTCACATATAAACCCTAACTTAACCTGTACGTAGTTCGCCAAGGAACTGGTTCAACCACCTGACACGTAATTCGCTAAGGAATTGGTGTCATCCGCACACGTAGTTCGCCAAGGAACTGGTACAACTTCCCGACACACAGCTTGTTAAGGAACTGGTGTCATCCTATTTTCCACAATCTATAACTGATCACTCTTAAGAATGAGGTATTTTTGTAATCGTCCATACTCAAATAACTGTGAACTGTATTCTTCGGGCCGGTAATTTTATTAACTTTGTTCTTGTATATAAATAAAGGGTTGAGGACTGAAAACCAATCCCGTGTATCTTTGACTTTACCAATTCAAAACTAAAGGGATCATTACGATATAAAGCCATAGTACAATAAATATTGGATTTTCTATCTAAAATAGGGACAAGAAACCTAATAATATAAACTCTAAACGTTTTGTTAGAATATGTAATAAGATGTTGAAGTGATAAAGAATATAAATCCCTATTTAGAAGAAAACAATAGAAATAGGGTCTATATTCAGTGTAATATATATATGACAAATTTAGGGTCACATTATTCAACTTTGTTGGATGATTTTATACATTTTCTTTCGTCATGAATTACTTACTAATAATATTGGACAATATTGTAACCAAGGGATCTAGAGCTTTCTTCTTCCGATAAGCACATACTGAGCAGAATCAACATTAAATGTACCAAGTGAATTTAATTCATTACAAAATAAAAAAGAACGCACAAACAGAACTCATTTACATAAATTTACTGTTTTAATAGTAACTATTTTCCAACATTGTATTTTTGTGTAGCATAGGATTAATCTACTGGCACTTAATGCTTTCTTTAAAGGTATCGTATCTGGAAATTCTCAGCTATAGCCTTATTTTATTTTATTTATTTTTGATAAAAACAATTTTGGATGGATATTCTTTGCAAAAGCAACTGTTTAGATGCATTAATTACAGTTATAAATCAATGTCTGTTACAGTGCCACAATTTCCAGAGTCATTATAACGTTACAGATGACATCTCTGAAGGTAACCTACAGCTTTAATCCATTATTAATCAAAATATTGCCGTTATTTAGTTTTAACAGTAGGAAGTAAGTGTAACTTGTAACACACATTTTAAAGTTTTCTGTATTATTATATTACTTTCAGTTGTTGTTTTCATCTTGCTTCTAAAAAACAGTTTAATAATAAGTTTGTTTCTAATTTGAAGCTTAATTATTAATAAAAGATAAAATAAAATAAATTTATTTAACATTATTGGTTGTTTAAATCCAATAAATTTAAACTAAAATCCTTTTTATGAACGCTCATAAATGCTTGATGAAACTTAAAAAAAATCTTGAATGTTATACAGGAATAAATCTTGAATGTCACTCCGTCGTCAGGGAACCTAGAGTGATTAAAGTATGGTATGAGGACAGTAAGTACAGTTAATCCAAAGAAATTAATTTGTCATTACTAGGGCTCGGAACTTGATGACCTAAAAAATCCCCAAATATGACCTAAAAAAGACCTTTCAAAATTGAAAACACCAAAATTTCGAAAAATGACCTATCAAATGTATTTCCATTATGTGAATAAATTATTAAAGCGGTGAATATTTACAGACAGGAAACTCAGTTATTATCTTTTCGCTAGCTTATCTAATGATTAGGTTATAAGTTAATGATTGAAATTAAAAACACTTACAGATTCTGAAATACACAAGAGTAATATTTGCTTTTGTCTAAATCACTGACTAAGAAAATACTATTTCCCACACCCACATTATTCTGAATTGCAGTGCATCACTGTTGTCATTCATAAATTCTCAAAGTAAAAGGGTCATCGATTGTCAACAAAAACATTTCGATATTTGGAGAAACTCCTCTCCACACCCACAGATTTCTATTTACCTTAAACGTCCAAACTAAAATGTTCTGGTAAAATACTTTCGATCTTTAGCGTAGTTTAGTTACCCTCATCTTCTCTAAAATTCTTCCCAGTTCCTCAGTTACAACTGTCCAATATTTCTTGTACATAACTTCAGATGTTCCTCGACACTTCCTTATTTTACCTGTAACTAAGGGCATGCCTTCAGCGAGTTTTTCCAGCAAACTTATTGTGGTTGGCAACATAGAAAAGTTGCTCCTAATATAAACCAAGTATCCTTTCATATGTGACTTAGCCTTGCAATCTTGCGAAACCGTTCAAAACTGATTTCACCAGGTAAAAAATTATCAGTTTCATACACCTCGCTTGACTTCTTCGCGGTCAGTTCTTTAATCGTTTCCTGACGTTTATGGAGTGGTGAAAAGAACAAGTGATAAAGACTATTTCAGTAAAGAAAGACAATTTCTTGTTTATCTCTCTTCCAACCAATTCTTCATTTGCCTCTCCAGTGACCTAACCTAGTAACGAGCATCTCTTTGCTCCAGCATGAGTATTACAATCCTAAGCATTCCTTTTTATGTCTTGCGCGTTTGGATGTATGAAACAGGTAAGCAATTACACAGAGGGGGAAAAAATGAAAATAAGAATAAAACAGAGAAAATGACCAATAAACCGAAACACAGTAAAAAAAAAATAAAAATAAATAAATAAATAAACACGTTTTCAGTTTCGGGTAAAATAAGTTTTGGTTATGGTCGGCATCGTTCCGAAACTTTCAGGAGAAAAATGATATTTATCAAGTTTCGAGCCCTCATCACACAAGCTATTTATCTCTTTAGATCTTTACTAGACAAGCTATTTATGAATATGTTTTGCATTTGCTAATGCTTATTAAAGTTGATGATGATTTTATTGTGTAGAAATCTTAAAATTATAATCAGGAAAAAAATATTGTAAACTGTGTGCAGTTTATGAATAAAATTGAAGCTTACTTTTAGACCTGGTGTGTGAGCAAAGTAAGCTTCAGGAGACTGAGAATGATACAGAGCGCCATGTCCAACAGCACCCCACGTACTACGAATAGTGAGACCTCCTACTGGCCACAAACTTCCACTACGATATCGCATTTTTGCTGCTTCATTACATATCTGAAATAATAGAAAGAAAGAAAACTCTTTATTACCATTTGACGACATAAGTTAATAATTTTTGAAAGTCCTATATTAATATGACTGAGCGGTCGTATCTCAGTTAGTAGAGCCACATTTTCGCATTCGAAGGGTCCTGGGTTCTGGCCAAGCGGTTGGTCATCCTAACTAATTTTTCTTCAGGATATTTCTCCTCAGTTACATCAGCTAATACCGAGACAGATTCTTTTCGACATCATAACCACCAAAGCTATCCAGGTCTGAAAGAGAGGTGCCTAAAGGACATAAATAAAATAAAATAAAATTGTTACTTTTACAAAACTGGTTCCTACTTCTTTTAGAATTGGAGGCTGGGGTTGATGTAACTAAAGTCTGTGTGGACTACTTGGTGTACGGCTATAGATTGTAATATCAAACAAATTGTCCATATATTGTCCTTTTCGCAAATATTAACATTCAAAAAGCTAACTATAAGCTTACAATTTTTAGAAAGGTTCTACAAAGCTAGATAAGATAAGATAAAATTAATTGTATGGGCGGTAACAGCACTATGGCTTACGCCCGTCCCG
>JAGDQP010006253.1:35154-73483 GCA_022664845.1 Lepisma saccharinum | reverse complement strand
TATATATATATATATATATATATATATATATATATATTTGTTTATTTGTTTTCTTTGTGTGTTCGTTGAGTGAGTCTTTCAAATAGTGCCGTCCACCTTTCTACGAACACAATACTAGAGAAGACTGATATGGGGAACTAGGTTGGCATTTGTAGGATTTATTTTTCTCGCTCGAATCGACATTCAGTCTCGCCAATTTGGCCCATTGCCAAAATCTCCTTTTCCCATTGCGCTAAAAAAATCTTTTTTTTTTTTTTTTTGCTGTTTCTTTCTTTTAAGAAAAAGGTCTTTTTATTCCTTTTATTCAGAATCTGTGTTCTGTTTTCTTCCGGTTTTTTTTCTTTCTTTGTTTGCAATTTCCCCCAGTTTCTTTCAAGAACTGCTGCATCTTCATTGGTAAATTTTATCACGCTTTTCTTGTTTATACGTTCTTTTGATACAAATTTATTTTCTTTTTTGTGTTGCTCTTTCGGTGTACACTTTTCTTTTGAGTATATGTTTAAGGTTGATATGTATATCATTCCTTTTTATAGTTTCCGTTGTTATCACTGATATTTTGCTGGAATGTCAGTGTGTCTTAGTCTTTGAATGTGTTTTTGTTTGGATCAGAAGTATAACAAAATATGTATAAAAAGTGTCGGGAATTTATCCTTGCTTTCTGAAGACGGTTTTGTACATTTCAGTTCGCACTTTTAATACTTTTTTTTGTACTCTTATACACTTTTTATACTTTTTTATAAACTTATCATACACTTTTTCCACAGATTTTGTACAATTATATACTTTTATACGATTTTGGTACAATTTATGCACTTTCGTACTTATTGAACACTGTTTTGTAATATTTATACCTCTTATCAACTTTATTTTGTAGTTTTTTAACATTGTAATAATTTTAATAATTAATAATAACACTGTTTTAATAATTTTATACACTTTTAATGCACATTTTATTTATACTACGTCTTGATAACATCTTATTTACTCACTTTCATTATCAAACTTCTTTAATATGAAACGAGAAAAGTCATGGATTTAGTGTGCCTACGTCACTAGAACCATTCATTGATACACTTTTACTTCTAAATATATTTTGTTCATCTATTTGCAATTCAAAATGGAGGAATAGAGTTGACAAGTTTCAACATTTTAGACGTACAAAAATGTTTTCTGAAGAAAATTTCTATTTATCCTGAAATGGTATGCAACCAACAATGATTAGCTGTATATTTGGTCACATAACATAGCGGGGTAATATTAAAATCATTCAATTTATTGAACGATATAAATGTTAAACCGCATAAAACAATGTATAAATAAACAAAATGTATTATTTTTTTACACATAATCAAAGGTAATGTTGGAGTAATCAGAAGTAGTTATTGTATAGAACATCAAACTTTTGCCTCAAGAGCTTTTTATATTGACATGGAGAATTATAGGTAAGAAGATTAGCACAAGTAATAAATACATAATGAAGAAATGTTGAAGAAGGAATAGGCGAGAGACGAAGTGCGCTTGAGACAATAAAGCGAAAGAAACTGATTAGGACATTATTTGGAACAGGGGTTCTCAACTGAAAAATGAAATTGGAGATACGGTTGAGTAAAAAAGAGTACACCAAAACAGAAATAAAATCACCAGATCGAAATGAATGATATAGATATATAAATATTGTAGATAAATAGATGTAGATATATAAATTAAAAAGATATATGTATATTGTTGTCAGATTTTTACTTTCTAGACTTAAAACCTTCCTCCGTACGTCATTTTCGGTTAGTATAAAGATGAAACATAAGTGGAAGAGAGGTTCTTTGTAAGCAGCTGACGATCGGATACTAAGATATCGTCTCAGATCTAAAGTACAGTAAATTATCTCTTATCTCGAGTGGTATTGTCGTAGGTTATGTGACAGATGAAACTCATAAATCAGATTCTACGTCAACGATCGTATTTTTTATATTCATGAATGACATTCTTTCGTAATTATTCCTAGGACACTTTTAATTCTTTTTTAATTTTACGAGTAGCCTTACATCTTCCTTTATTAACCCGATACCCTCATAAATGTCCATAAATTCATATGGTTAAAAGACTGGATGAAATAGTGTAGGGCTTTCGGGTAACTCCCTTTGACATTTTGATGACAGATCTTAACGAATTTTTTTGGCTAGTGTCCAAACGGCAAAGCATTCAACGAAAAACCAAGAAAGAGACTATATGAGAGCGAAAGAGAGAGAGAGAGAGAGAGAGAGAGAGAGAGAAAGAAGTACTTTAAATGAACAAAAATAGAAGCGGAAGAACAAACCATCACAGTCTAGATGGCGCCACTGCGGACAACATCTGCATTTGAACACGGAAGTAACAGTACGATACCCTTATTTTGATTACTTTTTTTTTTCCTTCTTATTTCGAAACGGAATAATTTCTCATTCCAGTTTCATGATTTTGGAATTTGCATACAAGATTTTTTCTCCTTTTGTAAATTTAAATTATTTTTCCTTTACTGTGAAGGCACACCACATGGAGCTGTGCTGTAAAGCTTTAAATTATACCCACGTGAAAATATTTATTTATAACTCTTTTCAATTTATGTTTGAGGTGATGTAAAATAGACACATCATTTCACGTATAATATGCTTCGTGGTAATTACTCAAGCTTCGGTAGACGTCACATTCGGTTGATACTAACTTCGATGTAGTACGTACGAGTTTAGAGTTAAGGAGACTGTGATTATGGGTTAGCTTTTCCCGGAAGATTAGCTACGCTATGATCCTTTGAGTTCTTATGATCGGCTAGCACAGATAAGATTAGAATGCTTCTCTCTTACATATTATGGCTACGTGTCATTCAGTATTCGTTTCAGTCATATTCTGCTACAATTCACTCTTTGTTAATAGTCTCGACAGGTTAATCTTTGGTTAATCTTGCGATACACCAACATTTTCAATACTTGAAATCTGTCCCATCTGAATATTAACTTCGAGTTAAGAAAAGCGAGAATAACTTGGATCTCTGTTCTTAACGGTGTAGATCACCCCCGCCATATTAGTAAGACCTTTCCATTGATTTACGTGGTAATTGTTTTACTCGTATTATGTCTTTCACGAGCGTATTTTTTAACTTCTCTTTTCGCCAAGTTTCTCGTCACACTTATTTTGACTCATGCTGTTTTATAGAAATTCATTATTTTACAAACAAACAGGATAATATTTCATTGACTTATTGTGATTTATAGAGTAAACTATTAAAAATGCATTTTACTCATATATTTAAAGAAACTTCACAAACCACAACTCTACAAGAGTCAAAATAACCGCCAAGGCAAATTTCGTGAAAGCGGAACTTGAATATTCTACTTCCGAGAGGCATAAAATGAGTACAACAATTCCCATGTAAATCCGTGGATAGGTAAACTACTTTAGCCTAGTTTAAGTTAGATTACGTTAGATAGATATGTAAGGGTTCACCGTGCTTACTCTAAACTGGATTTGTTCCTAACTTAAACGCAGAAGAATTGGTCATAAGAATCGTGTGTTTTCTGAGATTATTCTGATTTTTTTATTATCTTTTTTTTTTCTTCTTATAAAATGAAGTTAATTTTTATTGACCTTAAGGAACTAAGACATTCTCGTGTGAAAGGAATGGAACAATTAACGTAAAGAAATAAAATAAACTTTAAGAAAGAAAGAATTTTATATGAATTTCAGTTTCGTCTTTTGCCTTTCACAAAATATCCTACAACGTATGCATGTTGCATTGAAACGGCCATTAAAAAACGAAAAAAGAAACTCGTAAAACAATTTTGATAATATTTTACTCTTGTCCTTAGCTGTACGGGGTTTAGTTGTACAAGACTTCGATTAAGTGAAGTGTTTGTCAAAGCCATGAATTACCTTAGGTCTGGAATTCACAGTACCAATCATCTTATAATAACGCCGTTTACGTGGCCATTTTAATATTTTACAAACTTAGTTGTTTCATTTGTAGGAAGTGTTTCAGTAGTCTATATACAAAAAATAAAATAGGTCTCTGTTTGTGATTCCAATGCACTACTTCGCATTTGTACCTCATATAGTGTTGGGACTGAGGAAAACCACGTAGAAAGTCGAAAAAAAAAAGACGACTCGTCAGCACTAGCTTTTTTTCCTTGTAAGACGTGGCAACGTTGCTGTCTATGAGGACATGTTCTGCATTCAAATTGTTAAAGCTATCCATAGAAAAAAAAAGACAAGTGTTCCTCACGTAATACGAACCATGTTAACAGCCTTTACTCGTGAATTAGTTTCTATGGGTCATTTCTACTTTGTGTGTGTGTGTGTATGTGTGTGAAGAGCTGAGTGTTTTGACCTTGATGTCTGTTAAAGCCTATTTTGAATACACCTTTTAAGTGTGACAACAACGATGTGAAATTATTGTACAGCATCACTTATAGTTTTGCCCAGACCATAATGTTGAAATCTCTCTCTCTCTCTCTCTCTCTCTCACGCACACATACACACAGAAACACACACGCACACCTCTGTCAAAAAGATACATAGAACCATATAATTATGTTCGACAACTCATAGATCATAGAACCCAAAATCGCCCAGTTACGTTAGGATTACTAATTAATAGCTATCCGTGTCCATTCGTCCCAGAGTACTAATTGCTATCCGTGTCCATTTGTCCCACAAGATAGAGTGCTACTAGCTATCCGTGTCCATTCGTCTCACAAGATAGAGTACTAATAGCTATCCGTGTCCATTCGTCCCACAAGATAGGGCCTACCTCAGAGTTGGTTCAATATGATATACAGGGTTTCCATAAAATAACGGCACAAACTTCGGATCGGAGCTACAGGTTCTCAAAGTTACTGAGACATCGTCACAAATGACGTCATATCTCGACAAATAATGACGTAAGTGGGTTCGGCTAAGCAAATCACAATCGCAGTAATAGCTGATACATCTATTCAAGCAATGTTTATGATTGAGGAAGTGTCACATAGACAGGTTTCACAACATATTGTCAAAGAACTAAATGCTTTAACAGGGCAAGCATAGAAATCCCCTCTCAGCTGCTTTCACCAATCAAAAGTATTGCTTAAATAGATGTATTGGGTACTGCTTCGAGTGTGATTTGCTAAGCCGACACTGCTTACGCCATATTCGTCGAGATATGACGTCATTTACGACAGTGTCGCCATAATTTTGAGCGCCTGGAGTTCACAAACTACGCATAATTTTGAATTTCTTCAAAAGGAACTTTCTTTTCGTTTTCATGTAAATAATTATTTTCTGATGAAGTCTGTGCCATTAATTTTTTAGGGCAACTTCATACCATAACAGAGAGGTCTTGATATCAAAATGTGATCCACAATGATTAAATCCGGTGAATTTGGAACTCCATGACATATGTTTGAATTCATTTTCGTGTTCCTGAGGTCATTCCGTAACAAGGACGGGGGGCTGTGTCGTAATAGTGTTGATACTATAGTTATTGACCTCAAGTCTGCCCAAATATAAGATACATTGTAGCCATATAACACCTTCGATTATGACATTCTCCCATTCTTTAAAATCCCCCGTGAGCATGTCAGATCACAAAATAAAAGAAAATAAGATAATGAGACAGTAAACCCATCCACAATTACAACAGAAAGAAGATCTTGGGAAGGGGGGAGAGAATGGAAGTTTAGGAACGAAATGAATTCTTGACAAAATTGAATTATATGACGCTTCAGTAATTTTTTAATTACAGCCCGGTATAACATAATGATACTACATTATTTTGCAAATGAAGAAAAGAAAACCTCCTTTTTTTTTCTGGCAACTACAGTATATAGTTAGAAGTTTCTGAAGATGTTAATGTGTATAACTTAATGACCTGCCACATTGATAAATCTAACTATTTGAAATTCAGATCATGACGTTCATTAGGGAACAAATACCTCAACATAGAAAGCACTCTTTCTATCTCTCTCCTCCCTTCCCCCTCCCTCCCATGATACAACCTAACAGCTCCTATAGTACTGTTAAAGGATTCGGGCAGTTCGCTCCAGAAGATATTTTCCACGTGTCTTCAGAAAAAAAAAAACGTCCAAACGTGAAGGAATGGCTGAATTGAGTTAGCATAGAAAGGAATCACAGAATATTTATTTGCTATTCTCACTTTTAAAAGATGAAGAAGAAGAAAGACAAATGAGAGGGAAATAAAAGTAATAATAAACATGAACCTAAATACAGAAAAAAATGTTAACACAATCGTTAAGGTTATCTTCTACGTATCTTGAAAGTCCTATCTTCACCATGTTAAATAATTACTTCCTACATAACTCGGCTAGTTTTACACGTAGAGAGATGCAGCTTGTACCTGTTCATAGAGAAACTCTTTATATTTGACACTGTTGGCATACTTTTCAAATACTATTCCTGGCATAATGAAATCACGTGCATTTAATGGCGATTTTATGCCCAGTGATACTCTAGTCGATCGAGTAAAGACTGAAAAATAAAATCTCGCAAATCATAATCGCATTGCAGGCATGTATCCAGGATTTGGTTTTGGGAGGGGTCCAAGGGTTTGCCGAGGGGGGGGGGAGACGTGTCGTACGTAACATATCCTCTGTTGTCATGGTAATGAATGTGATATTCCTATGGAATTATGGAAATAATAAAGTTATGATATAGTTGTGTGCATTCACTGACTGTAAGTATCACGGCAAGCGTCGCACATGCTCTGCGGAGAAAGAGAAATAAACAAATCCCTGAATATCTTCTCCCGTGCTTCGATAACTAATTTAGGTTCTTTACACTTTATAATATATAGGCCCTTCTAGTAACTTGTTCACTTCGGTCCGTCACGATTATCCGTCACGTTCTAGTTAAAATTCACAATCGGAAACATCCATGTCCCTGCCGGGATTCAAACCCGGGACCTTCGAGTCGCTGGGTTAGCGCCCTAGCCCACACGGCTACCAGATCGGCTAGTTTAGGCTCTTAAACAACGTATTCAACACTTTTGGAGAATTTTAAGGCAATTGTTTTGAGTTGTTATCTGTCATCCATCAACTCCCAGCGTAGTTGACATATTTATGGATGTTGTCATGACAACAGAGGTATGTGACGACATACCTTTCATCTTAATTCCAATTCTTGTGTTTGTATCTACATTTAGCTGTTGATTATTGGCCCGTCATTGTTTGGCAACAATATTACAATGAACAGTTAGGTCGAAATGAAATTTATAAAGCTCTGTAGTCCTAGAGTTTCCAATCTTGCATATTTGTACTGATTTGAGTATTCGTGCCATTTGTTGGTCACAAAGATATTGTTGTCAACAATATATTAAGTTTAACAATGAACGATAACTCATATTGAAAATTTAGAGTGATCAAGTCCTGAGTTTTGATGTGTTACACGTTTGTACAAAATCTTATATTTTTAGGGGAATTTAGTGATGAGTTATAACCGATTATTGTTGACAACAATGGCTTGATTTTAACAATGGCTAATGACGAAATCGAAAATTTGATATGATCAATTGCTTGGTTGGCATATATTTTTCCTTTTTTTTTTATTTGGATATCGAGAAATTGGGCTCATTCTTGGTCTATATAGATGTTTAAAGTTTAAAATTTTCCCCATTAAAAAGGTAGAGCGTTTTTCGTGCCATCTGGCGTTCGAGATTCATACTAAGTAGTCCTTTACTATAACCTTAAATAATCCAATATCAATATAAAATAAAACAGAAAAGGCGATAATAGCTATTATAGTGTTGAACTTTAAAATATTAGTTTCATTTATTTCGAAGAAATATTCGTTTAATAATAAACCTAACGTGGATGTTTGCTCTTGTCCCGTGAGAGGTTATTTCTTTAAGAACTTATAAACATCATGCTGTGAGCAAAAGCACAAAAACTCGTTAGCATTCTCTGCTTTTCTTTTCCCAAAAGAAACTAATTAAGTTTCCCCTGGTTTTTCCTCACATGCTGCGTTATTGTCTTCTCTGTAAATAAACATGGTAATGGAACGTTTTTTTTACTGCAGATATGAAATCAGAAAAATGAAAATCCTTCCTTTGTTCCTTATAGAATGGAAAGAGAAAAGAAAAAAGGAATAAAGAAATTTACTCAGAAAAGCAGAAGTAGCGTTCGTGTAAGCGAACAAACTCGGACTTGCCTTCTTTGTGCATAAATGTCCTACCAAACCAACGGACCTGCCTTGTTCCTTCCAATAAGTGATAGTCCTTCCTTTTTTAAATATACTTACCCATAAATGTTAAATTTGTATAATATTGGAGTTACCTCCTTTTTGCACGCGGGGTTTTAATTTTGACCAAGCCATGGAGGAGGAAAATACCTTTCAAAAGCTATTACATGTAATTCAACTCCTTGATTGGATAATCCATTGAAAGCTTTGGCTAACGAGGTGGAATTAGCTGAAATAGGGTGTCACATCATTAATTCAACGACATTGACGCTTTTATCTCAGTTTTTTAGACCGAAGTCCGTTACTTCTTTCTATATTCAAATAGCTTCCCAATTTCCATTACGATCGTGGGCCAATATACGAACATTGGGAAACGACAAGGAGTGTCGAACCCGGGACCACTCGCACCAGAAGCGAGAGCATTCTTCAAAACGAGTTTCTGAGAGGAGGGAGGGGACATGAAAGTTAAATAAGGAAAATAATGAATATATATATATATATATATATATATATATATATATATATTTAAAAGATATGTCGTTGGTTATTCTTTCTAAATTTAATATGAGTAGATTTCCCTCCACCTTTTCTCCCTTTACGTTACCTATTTCAAGTTGAATGCATCCCGGGTTCGATCCCCGTGTGGAGATACAATACAATAAAAAGCGGTTTCTTAAAATTGAAGATCAGCATTCTCATTTCTAAGAAAATTATATCTTGGTGCACAGATAAGAAATTTTTCCCCTCAATTTCAAAAATGATTTTTCTTTACCGTGAAGTGGTTCTCAGTTCACTTAAAACCGTAAAATTCTGTTCGTAGGGCGTGAACATAGTCTCCATTTGATGTGACGGAATGAAAAAAAAGTCCACCAGTTCAACTTGCCTACGGCTCTTTTTATCATAAACCCGCCTCACTCATCATCATCATAGTCTTGTTCAATTTTCTTTTGATTAATAGACAGGTAATAGAAAAGACAGAAAATAAAGTGGTTGACATTCTTAAGTTTTGAAGACATCCTTCACACACCCCGACACCCCCATCATCTCTTTAGTTTCAGCTCTACACCTCCACCCCATCCACCCCAACAAACAAATTTTATTCGAAGAAAGGATAAGAGCAACCAAAATTCAATGTTTATCGTCGGTTATAAAACGTTAGAACGTATAACAAACGTTTAATTTATGTTGAAATAACGTTTATTCAACATTTTTGACTCAACTAAGTGCAGTCTTACGTCCATTCTGGCATGAAAATCATGAAAAAAGAAAAATCACCGTAACGAGAACATTATTCGCAAACATGTCTCGAAAGATCATTTTATCAGATGTTAGGTAACAGATGCCATAGAGAATACACGATCAAATCTATCACGAACGTGAGTAGCATCTCTATGAGATGAATATAGATTTCTGGGAAGTATAGTTTCCTGCCCCCCCAAATACGAACTTAACCACATTATTTACGTGGCGTAGTTGTCGTAAGATGAGTTTTCAATGCAATAACAGTATGCTTTTTTTCAAAATAAAAATAAATAGGTTTAAGGATGGGGAAAAAATCAACCAATCTCAGATACCATTTTTTTTTTTTTAAAATTTAAAAGAACTGCTGTTGGAAGATGCGGTCATCGACCCATCAGCCTCTGCCAGCCTGTGCAGGTGCAGAACTTGTGAGACGATGAGAGAGATAGAGAGAAAGGATTAAGAAAAAAGCAGCACCAAAAAGTACCTCAAGGTCACGGAGCAACCAACATTCTTCTACATCTAACACACTTACATTTACAGTGTTGACAGATTTATGATAATTTTTAGGCCATTACCGATAATAAATTTTACCAGCATCTGCAAATCATTTTATTGTTCCTACACTTCAGTTTTTTTTCCCTCTGTTTTTTAATTCATCTACGATGTGAAGAAATTACTTGTAGCTTTTTTGGTATACCAATGACTATTTCTCTGGTCAGTTCCACGCAAAAAAAGAAAAAAAGAAATTACAAATTATATTTTGAATACGCAACTATTTCTGCTTTTTTTTGTTCTTTTTTAAGATTTGATTGGACATATTACCTTAATTTCTTATGATCATAATTCTAAGCAGTAAATACGGAACACATTGGTGACTTCAGCCTAGTGGCAAATCCAGGATTTTCGTGAGGGGGCCACAGGTGGAACAGACCAGGGGCATTTTCAATATTTCCCCGCTAAGTATCTTTTTTTTTTTTTACAGAATGATACCTAGCGCTCTGAGGTGCACTCAGCCTCCTATCAAATTGAGTACCAAAGTGTCCTTGGTTTTCCTGGGCGCCTTGGGAAGGTAAAGGCAGTCGAGCGTGGAACTGACCACCCCCCAACACTTCGTACTGTAGGTCTAGAAAATGTGGAGCGCTACCTCCACATCCCCCATGCACCGTTCACGGCGCGTGCGTATCGCACAGGGGATAGCTTTACCTTTTTTTTTACCCCATATATTGCTAAGTTTTATTATGGAATATGACACCGTTATCCCTAAAAAATTGTTATATTTAGATAAATTGGATTTGTCCGGGAGCAAATCGAAGCTTTTCTTAAATAAACAACTGAAATAATGGTGAAAAAAATTTTTTTTTCTTGAAGCAGAGGCGCACGCCCACCGTGCCCCTTTCTTGAGCCGCCACTGCTTTACCCTAATATTGCTTATGAATTACGAAAACTTTACTTTTAGGAACCGAATGTGTGTTGGTTACTTGAAAAAACTTACTGCAAGAGTGAACTAACTCACAACGTAGGAAAACTCGTGATATACCTGCTGGGTGCTGTATCTGCCCCAGATTTTAGGCTAGTTCTTCTCCTAAGCCTATACAGCTTACTCGTGCTAATTCAATAAAACATTAAATGCTTACAGTAATCATGGTATCTTAACACCATTTTGTAAAGGCTAATAATCAGAAATCGAACCCTTGCTACAGATTACTTTGCTTGAATATATGGCCAATACAAATTTAAAGAGTAAGAGCGTGGATTTTACTTTATACTCGCTCAAGATTGTCGACCTGGTAACCGTGTGGATTAGGGAGCTATGCCAGAGACTCGACGGTCCCGGGTTCGGATCCGAGCGGGAGCATGGATGTTTGTGATTGTGGATTTTAACTAGAACGTGACGGGCCGACGTCAAAAAGTTACTGGAATAGCTCATACAATATATATATATATATATTAACTTGCCAAGATTATTACATAGTTTTTAATTGTTCACGTTTCTGTTAATGTTCTAAGCAAGCTTGTGAATTTCTAAGGACGGGAACTACAGTTTTTATTTTTAAGTACTCTCCGTTCAATGCGTATCTCGATGATTAGGATTTGAGCTCCAGATCACGCGCAATTAAAGTTAGTGTGAAAATCATTTGGTTAACCGGGTGCTCATTATACACATTTTGGGGCATGTCATTATATTTTTTCGAGGGAGAAGAGGAAAGAGAAGTTTTCCAGCAAATTAAAATCCTATGAAAGAAGTTTCAAGCAATTGTTGAATTCGATAACTTCTTAATGAGAGATCATTAATTGGAGCAATAAAAAGGGGGATAACAGGTCACCAGGACAAATTTTACTTGATGTGACATGACACATTTATCTTATATAATAAAAGTTTCTTAGATAATGAGTTGAAATTCTATTCTTTTTCTTTTCCCCTTGAGATACGGTATTTATATGGGACACGGGGGGAATTCGGACCACGGGGCAAATCGGATCATTTTAAGGTTTATTATGTTTTAGCAGAAGAGTGAACCGAATACAACCTTTTTGACAGTATATGGTGCTGCCACCTTGTAAACAAGTGAATAAACTCTTCTCGGTCTTTGTGGTTTGGTGCTATTGTAGCTAGGAAGATCATGGTTCACCTGAAGTAAGAGAAACACGGTGCCGCTTCTTTTACTCTCCACATCGTCGCCAACTTTATTCATCCCTTGGCTAGTGGAACCGTTCATGAGTATCCTCTCATTTCTAAAAACCTGTTACATCACAGCTTTAAACATTTAAAGCTGACAGAAGTTATCAAAAGGTTGACTCGTTTGAGGTGTGTGAAAAGTGTACTTAAAATGTACTTGAAATGTCCTTTTTATTGCAAGATATGATTACTGTTGGACACAAATCGCTTGACCTTTTTAAATATCGAATATGCGTATGATATACATGTGGAACTTTTGCGCATGCGCAATCTAATAATTAGGGAAGATTGTAATAGCCCAGAGACGAAACCTTGTGGAACTCTTATTTGTTAGGTGAAGGAAGTGTGAAAATATTTCGGTAATAGAGTAATTGTCCTGTTGGCAATAAAACAACATGTCCTTTTGCTTGTTTATATTTTCTAAGAAAAAAAAAGGAAGAGTTAAATATTTATAAAAAAAAACATAATATAGTGATTCGTAGAGCCTACACAGAACGCACCTCCAGGGATCCGCGGACCGCAAGCTGGGAACCACTGCATAATTCGAACTTTAGCATTCTTTTCTCGAAAACAGAAATAAAATCATCAATAACTGACTTTTAAAATATTAACATAATTAAATTCTTACAAGGAATACGAATATAGAATCATCCATTAACGTTGAGTTGCGGAGAGCATTGCATCTCGGACGCCATACAAATACGACCAGTTGAGAACAAAGTTTGATATATAACGGATGAACATTCATCAAATTTATTTTGCTTCGAGGCTTATTTTTTTTTTCTTCTCATCTCATTCCCTGGTAACCCTTATTATTCAATCCATGTTGCCTGAGTTTCCAGGAATCAGTTTTAATCCCCCCATCCCTTGCCTCTTTCATTACAATGATTGAGAACTCGATTTTCCTCGTATTAGCTGCATGGTTGACTGACCTTTCTAAAGCCTAGTGATATTGCTTGCTTCCCGCTCGCCTCTCTCTCTCTCTCTCTCTCTCTCTTTGAAGCACATCCTTCTTTACCATACCATCATCAAACCCTCCCCCTTAAAAAAGAGAATCCTCCCCCCACCTAACCAAGCATTTTGTCCGTGACTACAAGTTTAACGTGATGCCTCGCATGAGAAATAGAAGCGACCTAGTCAGATTAAGAAAAGAAACTAAAAGAAAGAAAGAAATCAACTATAAATACAGATTGACTAAAGAAAAGAAAACAATAAAATATACACATTGACTGAAAAAAAAATAAAGAAATCAACAAAAATACAGATTGAATAAGTTTGAAAAAAAAAATGGTCAAAAAAGGTACTATTTTACAGGTTACATCATACAGTGATGTTTTTTTTCTTCATCTGTTGATGTTCTATTGTTTTCTCGCTTTCTCATTTCTTTATATTTCTTTTGGGAATAGACTTGTAGTTTAAAAAAAAACACGAGAGGAGACAGCAATGTAAAAGACTCATTCATGCTATTCAGTTGACCGTTACATAAACTTCTATATAACAGGATGAGATTGTAGGAGAAGTGGGGGTTATCGTTGTTATGGCGATGATAAAACGTGCTAAACGGCACGTAGTTTCTGGTGGAACGGTTCAAAGTAAATATACCTAATGTTGACTGGTAATAGAAGGTTTATTATATTTATGGAAATTCTGTTTCAAAGTGAAGGTTGACTAGTTTCTTAGTTAGAGATTATATCGTATATATTCGAAAAGGATTGATACAAGTTTCGTTTTATGGTGTTAAAACGATTCCGAATTGGTGTTAATACCTCATATGGTGTTATAAATCACTGTGTTACTATGCTTTTCCCAGAATTCCTGAAGATATGGCAATGTAAAGGCGTGTTGAGTTATAATTTTCCATCATACAAACAAAAACAGTTGGGAAAGACTATGCAGTATGCACATACTACCGCCAGGGCTCAGCAGGGGTCATTCTATTTGGATGATCAATTATTCCGTTTAAAAAAATTACGGCGAGATTTTTCCAACGACAACTCAACCAGCTTCATAGCCCTAGTAGTTTCTGGGGCTACAAATTGCTCCTACTTCTCCAGACGCGCACTTGCGATGCGTTTAATCTATATGAGTTTGTTCATATGTTTTTGTACCCCTCTTGCCATACGTATGTTTGTTGTCTAAATAGATGTGCCTTGACGCATAATAGATGTGAATAAACGACTTTTTTTTTTTTAAATATATATATAAAGCTTTCAGCGTGTTCATAATGCTATAAGAACGAGCTAGGTGTCGGCCTATTGTTTTGTGTTTTAAACTATCTGTTTGTTATGTGTTCCAGTTTATCTTTCTAGATATCTGGAATTTTGTCTGAAAAAAAAAAAAGACATAGTGAAGTCAATCCTTTCCGGAGACCTAATCCGCTGTATCATACAACTGAATTATGAAAGGATCAGGGCATCTACTTATGGGGTAGGGGTGGGATGAGAATCATACTGGTTTAAGTCAGTCGTAATTACAGACACAATTATTTTTTTTTTCAAAGAACTTAACTTGTCGAAAATACAAATGACGTAGGCAGTTATTTCGCAACCCTATTTTACCCAGGAAGAACCCATCTCCTTCATATTCTAACACATATGTTCTCAATTATTTTTTTAATCGCCCCCTTATATCAATTTTACAAATATATAAAGTTTGCCGGGCCCAGTTATTAATGCTCATAACAAACAAATAATAACAGAAAGGAGAAAAAGAAACAGTGGCAAAGGTAAGCCGATTGGTAGACAGTATGTGAAAAGTGCAATGGGAAAAAAAGATCGTAGTCCATTTTAAGCTCTAATTTACATTTTAGCAACCAAATAAAACCGAGCTTAAGAAAATAATTGAAATAATTTTTAGGAAATTTGGATAGACTCTGTCTACATTGCCTATCTTGAGAATTCGCCCCTGCGTAAAACTGAAATATTTAGTAGGATTATACAATATCGTTGATATTTTACGAAGTGACGACATTGCCACCTGGTGGATCTTGGATTACAAAGGCTCACACCACGGCTCGTAGCCACCACAAGAATTGCCAGTATCCTCCTCAGTAAAGTAGAAAATTAAAAAAAAAAACAAAAACTAACGATTTATTGATTTTCTTGATAACGGGCCAGAGAAATATCCATGCGGTCCGGATGTTGTCCGCGGGCCGCCTATTGAGAAAGCCTGTTCAAACAGGTACGTACATCTCTCTGGTCCAATGTGGGTGGGTGGTAACTTTGTCATGGCCCTGTTCTATAAAAGAAAGGACAGGAGACGATAAAACGCTTGAGAGACGATGAAGTACTGTTGAACAGGAGCAGCTATCGTTCTCTCTCTCTCTCTCTCTTATGCATGGGTGTGGATGAATTTTTGAGTTTGAGTTTGGGGGAAGATGAGATAAGAAGCTATGTGACCTGAACCTCTGCTGGAGATGCCTTCAGTTCTTCCTCATGCACAACTGGGGCAACGCGGGCGTTAGCGCAAGCGCGACCCGCTCTTCTCGCTTCTTTCTTTCTTTTGAGGTTTTTGGCGAACCGTTAGAGACAGAGAAAAAGATTTCTTTTACGCCTCTTCTCTCCCCCGCGCCGTTAGTTCCAAAAACGTAGATCTCCCCCCTCCCCTCTCTGTCCTAAAAGAATGATAAAAGGAAATTAGACAGACTTCAGTATTACGTCATTAAAGTTTACGAGGTCACCTTGACTTTTTTTTTATTTCAAAACTTAAAACTAGCATTGTTGAAAAACAAATTGAACGAATGTATTGTTGGTCCTTCCGAAATACGTGGGCGTATAAGTATTACCTCCTCCTCCTTCTATATACCTGAATCGTAACGCAACACTAAGCAAACATTCAATTAAGTTTGACTGATTTGCTTACATCATCATTGCACGCTTCAGTTCACCATACAACATTTGTATTACTTAGCAAGCTTTTAAACTTTAAAAGAAATAAATAAAAAAATACACCCACCTACACCATACAGGTCATTCACCTTATCTTAACAATGTCCTCGTCTGTGGTGTTGATTGGTATGGGGTGGCTTAGTAATTAACAAAGTTTTGTTTAATCTATAACTCATTTTGCTTTTACCCATTTTTCATATTTCAGATTTTGTATTTTTCTATTTTTTTTTTCTATTTAACAATTCGACTTCCTACATTTCTCCTATCTTACACATCACCTTCTTACACTTCATCTTTTTAGCATTTTGCCTTTCCATTTTTTCTTCTATTTAAAATTTCCACTTTTATATATTTCCTACTTAATATTCTTCTTTTCCACATTTTTCGTATCTCACACACCTTCTCATACCTTTCCTATTTCACGATTTTTAAGTTTCTCTTGTACATCATTGCGCCTCTTGACGTATTTCAGTTTAGTTTATTATTATTATTATTATTATTATTGTAATTCCATTCTTCTATGCTACAGGGATTCAAATTGCCCTACTTAAGGGGGCATTTTTCGGTTTTTATTCTCTGCTAATTTTACATTAATTATATAGTATTTAGTTCCAAATAACAAAATAGACCGTGTTTGCTTGATTGTCAGTGATGTTTGCAAAAATGTGCTGATTAATTGAATAATAATTACTATTTAATTATGCGAATTAATTTCGTAGCCTAATACGTAAGGAATCAGAGAAATAACATGAAACAAAAACATTTTTGTTTCCACAAGCATTGTACTTGGACATGAAACCATTGACAAAGCCTGGAAGTTTGCAGATTATTTTATATAAATTGTTACATGTATGTATGTACAGTCAGTATGTCCATTTCTTGTATGCTTGGCTTTCCAGATACTTGGCTTTAGCTTTCGTTCTTGCGAAAGATTTTTATGTTTTTAATGTGCATGTTTGTTTAAATACTAGATTAAACATTTGGCTTTGCCTCAGAATGATTTTCCTTCGTTTCAATCATGTGTAATTCACAAACTGCCATAAGTTACAAATAGATTTTTGAATATGTTCTTCTACATAATATGGAGATTATTTGAGCGGCATATCGTTTTGTAACTAGTGGGGGCTGATGGTTTAATAATACAGAGTATCCTGGAAAAAGTGCAGTTTTTACAAGTAAAATTGAATGTTTACGTAAGAAAACTAATATTTATCTCCAACGCGGTAAAAGATATGGTCTTTTAGTTTACGCTGTAACATGCCCATTATATTAATTAGTACTTTCTACATGAAATTTGGATTTGGTAACTTACACCATTCTTGAGATACTACAATTTATTTTAACAACACTAGAAAAATTAGAATCAGAAAGTGGTCATTTTTGGACGCGCTTTTCATGATAGCCGGAAGTGGTATGCACATAGGATTTGGCTTATTAGAATTTTTATATAATCTCGTTAAACATACAAAAATTCATTAGAATCGGCTGAGGGGCAGAAAACAGCCCTTATGCGCAGTACTCCTGTAAAGTATCAATAAGAATAATATAAAGAGAATATAACATCCATGTGTGTCTTCCAAACTATCTAGAAAAAGTTGAAAAAATGAATATGTACGACTGATTGTTAGTTACATTATGAAAGTTCAGAAGAGAGGGATTTATAAGTGATTTTCCAGCCATATAGAAATAGTTGGTAAAACACATTTCAATATTATACAAGTTGTCATATTTTACGCAGAATAGACGTTTTTACCAACTTTCTTTACTAGTTAGAGTGTGCCAAACTCTATTGGTCAGTTTGCGGTTTTGCAACAAATTAAATGAATAAAAGATACATGTTTTGCATTTTTATTGTTTCACTGAATAATTAATTTTAGAAAAGGTCTAAAGTTAGCCATAAACAGAAAAATAGAACCTGAACAGATCAACACTTGAAGTTTCAAAACAAAAGTGTCGTCGTTGAAATGGGCTCGGCGACACGAGTATACAGTAGATAATACAGGTAACAAAGAGAGGTACCCAAAATACCGAGGGGGGATTTTAAAATCAGGAACTACTAAAGACTAGAAAGATAAAATTGAGGTATCGCTGGAAAGGTCTCTGCGAGGCGAGTTCACTACATGCCATTACGTGCTAGCAGAAGGAAGCCAGCACCTGCCCGTTGGAGCAAGATCTGCACGGAATTGAACATCACATTCGATTCATACAGTTCTGTACTACCTTACACTTCACTGCAGATAATGCAACTACTAAAAGATCAAATCTATCGCCCGAACAAATCTATGGACCACATTTTGCACTAGGAAACTGTTAGTATGCCGGTAATACTCTACGACTGCGAAAGCTGAAGTAAGACCCTGGATGAACATAAATTACGATTAAACCCTAGGTTTGTAAATAAGATAGAGATATACGGGGCGAGGAGACCGCATAATGAAGAATATCACCGACTGAACGACTCACCCAATGTGTAAGATTAATGAAATCGCGACGACTATTGTGAGATGAGCAGGCCATGTAGCTCGGATGGGGGAAAAGCGAAGATTATATTTTATATTGGTTGGAAAACGAAGGGATAGAGACCGTTGGGAAGACCGAGATAATGTTAGAAGGGATCTTTGAGGTACGTGTTTGTGATGAGAACTGGCTTGATGTTCTCGAGAATAGAATCCTGTGGCGAACGTTCGTTACTGCTGCGATGAACTTGCAAGTTCCGTAAGCCATAGAGTAAGGAAATATGTAATGTGTCTTCTTCCAGTGAATACATAAAAGAGAAATACAGGTGAAAAGAAAGGAAATAGAAAGCCAAAATAGGTTCACATTGCACAAGGACCTTCGGACGATACACTTTGCTCCGGAAAAAATATCAACCATTTGTATCACAACCTATGTACACAATAGAGTCTGAACACAATATACTGTATTTTAAATCATGAGAATACATTTACGAGCCGTCTTCTTCAGGTAAAAAAAATCTATATACTATCTCATCTATGCTTCAGGTGAAAAAAGAGGGAGGAAACGAAACATGTTTCGTTTCTTCATTTTGTTTAACTTATACGGAGAAGAGAAGTAGCTATGCCCGAAGCACCAATCTCAACGATGGCATCTTTCGAGGAGTGTTCTCACTGGGCCAAGGACGACAAATGTAGAAGCAAGCTCTTGTTCTAGGATCCATACCGGTATTCTCATAGTGAAAGTAAGGAGGAAACTCATTTCCGTCCGATACCCGGAAGTAGGATTATTTCTCACCCACCCGCCCATGATATAAATTCCACGATTGTAACCACTAGACCCTAGGCCATTTTTTTTTAAATCAACAAAATACTTTCATGTGCGTGGAACCACAGAGTCTAGTCTTTCATTTCTAGTGGAACACACAAAATACATAGTACAACAGGAGAAGGAAGCAGCTGGCCACTGAGTGGAAGGAAGTACCTTATAACTTTTCCGCTGGTTGTAAATTAATCAACCCAACCCAAGAAGGGATCTTCCTTTTCGAAGAGGTAAGGCTAAGAAGTCAGTCCAACCACATTCTCCTTACTGAAGGTAAGAATACCAGCTTTTATTTAGCTCGAAGAATGTAACACGTGTACATTGGATAAACATTATATTATTTGTGCCAGTTTTAGTAACAATTAAATATTTTTTTCTCACTGTAACGATTTTCAATTCGAGAAAAAGAAAACATAATATTGATATAACAACACCTGGCAACACTTACGTACTTTCGCGGTAAGGCTCTTGAAAAAGTTCCTACAGACACCACCAGATGGTGCGACCAGCCGTCGCATTTATTTGACACTAATTCCATCTCGCGTCGTAGAAACAAATTACGAGCTCAGAGCTCCAAGCCTAAGCTTTTGAATTACTTGTGTACTCAACACTCGTCGCTCCATCTACGGGGTTTTGTTATAAAACACACACACACAACTACCGCCATCTATTGAATTTGACACATATTATAACGAATATAACGGATAGGCCATAATTGGGTCCTAGGCAATATTGGGTTCCTGTATCTTAGATGTTAGACGTTAATTAAAAAAATATGTACGTCTTGCAAATAGCCACTGAAAATGCAAGTAAAAGGGGGAAGATGTAACTAGAATTGAGCATGCAAAAATCTTGATAAGTAACTTATCAGAAGGTATAAAACGTTTTCTAGAATCCCGATATAATAATCATGCAATAGACCATTTGGCGGCTTAAATAGAAATCTACAGTAGTGTGGGTTTACTGTATTCAATTCATGCACAGATCAGCTATCGTTAAGTTTCCTACAGGTCATTTTTTCGGCACAGTTAGGCGAATACTGCGATGGTACCTACAATGTACACTCTAATTGCTTTGTTACGCATCCCTTCTTCTGAATTGGACATAAATCCAACTGCCGATGAAAATAGCCAAAGTTTGTGGAAACGCCTTTACATTATGCCACCCACAATACTTGACTTCGACAAAGGTTATATACACAACAGGATATATCTATCAAGTATCAGGCCATTTTCAGAGATGTATTAGTTTTTATTAACACTTCGGACAACCTAGTACTTCTCTGAAAAATAAGATAGACTGCAGCATGAACTAAGAATTGAGGTAATTATGTGCAAGTTATCAGATTCCTTGGTTCAAATGAAAGTTTGTAACAAGAGACTGTATTATTACTTTAATTGATTAAGACAAGTAGTTTGAATATAGAATAGCTGCTTAATATTACCTACCCTTGATTGTGGTAAAGCAGGTGCTGCTATCTGTTGCCAACCACTGAATTATATCCATCTATTGTCGCCATGGTCCCGTTGTGAATGGCGTGGAAGAAACTATGCGTTAAATAATAAATAATACAGATATTATTATACTATTACTGTAGCGAAGACGTTACGGTTCATAACCCTAGGAAGCTGTAAAAGGCAGAAATATTGTTTCAATAAGGATTAAAGATTATTTGAGGACCAATCAAGTATGGGTTAAATGATGGAAACCAGTGATACTGCCAATCACCCTGTGTGGGGGTGTCATCCCCCAAACTTGTCGATAACCCCCAGAACTTAAACATTTTTACGGTAAGAAATCGATATAAATTGTGCAAAATTGCACTTTCACCATACAATTTTAACATTACATTCCCCACAACTGAAAATACTGGCGGAATCCCTGATTAAGATTTCGTTAAAATTTTACGTTCCCGACATGGATTGGGTTAGGGTACAAACTATGAAGATGATAGGTGTTATTCAGGTCTATAACCCGAAGACTGCTGGGCAAGGTAAACCAATGATAGTTTGCCATTGCTTTCCATCGGATGAAGACGACCTAAGGATGGGACCTACAGTTAAAGGTGGGCTCCAACCGAGTATCGAACCCGTCACCCTCTGATCACAAGACGGTAGTGTGATTGAGGAAAGGAAACATGTATAATCTTATAGTTTGCCCGGAAATTGTACCCAAATCCTCAAAATTAAGTAGTAAGAACTCTTCCGTTCAGTCATCGCCCATGGCGGCTACTAAATAATTATTGTATTAAATTGATACTTAACTTAAAAAAAAAAACAGAATATTTTAAAACAAATTCGAAATTAGCATAACATTTTAATAAAATTATGTTATTTTCATGCATGCCTCCAAATGCAACAATTGGATGTTGCTACGTGTGCCCAATGTGTTCCATATAATTACGTTGACCATACGTACCGAAATTTTCAGGACAGGCCCGAATTTTAGGGTTGTGTCACAGTGTCCCGAAAAAAAAAAAAGTATTAAAAGTCCCGAATTCCATCGAAAGAAGGACGATATAATTTAATTTGATAGGAACATTTTGGTAAATTTTACATATTTGTTTTACCGCACTGCTCCTGAGCGTTCGTAATTAGTAAAGCGATCAACTAATTAATAATAACTCAGCGATTATTAATAATAAATTATTGTATTTTAAGAAACAGATCATAATTATGATGGTTTAACACCACGAGGAGGACAATTTTTTTTTTAAGTTCTATTAAGTTGGTACTATTTTTCTAAATATAATTTTCAAAGTCGAAATAGTTTTTTTTTTAAATTCTGAATAAAACCTCAAACCACCTGCAAATAGTATTAAGTCCTGGTAAGGCCTGTCCCGAATGTTGACAGAAAAATGGTCACCGTATATCTAATAAAGTTCTAGAGGCAGGGAAACGGACCTTTGATCGTTCTTCGGTGTGGTAACTGAGGATCGGTGAGAAAATTATGGTTCTTCCATTTCAGTTGCGTAATTTTCTTTGACAAAAGGTGACGCTATTTGGTTACGTGAACGAATCAAGTTCTTTTGCTGTAACAGTAAACACCTATAAAGCAGAGAGAGAGAGAGAGAGAGAGAGAGAGAGAGAAAGATATGGAATCAAACCGAAAGAATAGGCAGCAAAGCAGAGAGAGAGAGCAAGAAAGAAGGACACGGAAATAGGCCTCAGCTTCTCTCTCCATCAACCTCTCAACAGCCTCCCCCGTCAAACTAACTGTATCAATTAAGTATGGCGAAAAAAAAATGAAAGAAAAAAAAGAAACGGCATCAGCAGAAAACTAGAATCACCTGAATAGTCCTTCCGTCAGTGGGTCATTGACCCCAAAGGAAATAAGACTTAAAGCGGATTTGGTATGTGGCCCACATGGTTTTCTTACCCCTCCCCCTCTTCCGCCCTCTATACCCCCCCCCCCCCCCCGAAAAAAAACAACAACCGAATGCGCAAAAAAAAAAAATGTCTGCAAAAGAATGCCAAAAGAGGGCGTAAAAAGAATCTATCTGGTCCTCTGCATAGCGTTACTTCATCTCTTGAATAACGAGAAATGGGAACAAGACCAGGAAGACATACAAAACATCTCTCTATTTTTTTTTTTTAATTCTTAACCACAGAGAGATCTGTTATGACTACATGCAAAAAAAAAAAAGCCTATTTATACGTCTATGTAACGTGTTTTCGTGTGTCTGTTATGTAGGATTTTTTTTGTTGTTTGACAAAAACAAAAAAAAATGCAATAACGGATGGGGATGACCAACTTGCTTGTACCTATTAAAAACTCATACGCTTATTTGTGTGTGTGTGTGTGTGTTTGTGTGAGTATGTGAATATGTGTGATGCATTCTTCTGGGTCAAGGACACCTACGGTTGCAAGAGATGCATAATATATCTTGCATAGCACTTTTTTTTTTGCATATCTGTTTTCTTTTCCGGTTTCTGCAATCGAGGCCTTCATTTCTTTAGATAGTGTCTATAAATAGAACAATACACTATAACCATCGAGTATTGTAATGTCCATAATAATAATAATAATAATAATAATAATAATGTTCTTCAATTAAAATAGGTTCTTTGAGGAAAGCTTAGCCCTCTCCATTTTTTCAAGTGATACTATTTCTTTTTCCTTCAATCAGCCCTGGCCTTATTCAAGACACCATCGCAACATTTGCTTGGGGTGACCAAGGGAAACAAGGGAAAACCTCCGTAATGATGACCGGTACCGAAAATTGAACCCGGCTCCTCCCGATTACAAAACGGAACACTCTACCGACCCCTTTACCTCGCCGATAAAGTGAGTTCTTAATATAAATTAGACTCGCACTGTATCTACGGTGATGAATATGCCTATTTGAGTTAATTCAGCAGAATTCAGTTGAACTTATTTATAACTTTAAGGATGTTACTTTGGGCCAGGCCGGTATAGGGCTGGGGAGAGGTTGTTGGAAGGAACCTGGTGTCACTGAGAGAAAACCTTGAAACAGATACTCAGTCAAGTTGGCCGACCGCTGGGCTCGAATTAAGGACATTTCGAATACCAATCCGACGCACTACCAACTTCTTTATTAACCTCAATTTTGCAATCACAAAGTCGAGGTTGAGTAAAAGCGAGGCTGATGCACCATCGAGAGTTTGAGGTTGAGACTATCGCTGTGTTCGGGTTTGTTTGAGGTCAGGCTTAAGTGTACACCTTCAAGACAATATACATTGCCGATCGTATCCTACACGCACATTTGTTGACACATACTGAACAAAAGAAAATGTTCATATTAGGGTGATGCCAGGATAGATGGGCATACGGATGAGATGGGCAAAGCTTCTATTTCTCGCAGTGTAGCCAAATGTGAATAATAGGTGTTCAACCATCTATTGTTAGGATAAAAAATCTGCCTTCTACAAACTGTAATTCACATTTTTGCTATACTACTGCAAGAAATAGAATCTTTGGCCATCACACCCCTATGCCCATCTACCCCGGAATTTCCCTATATTTAGTCTTTCGCCTTCTTACTTACATCTATAATGATAATTTTCTAATGCAGCTAAATTTTTATTAGATTGTTGTTTAAATTATAATTACAAATAAAACTAACTTTATTGTATTATTAGATAAAAGTTTTATCTGTAGATCAGTGAAGTTATGAAGTAGTTTTTTTTTTTTAAGTCACGAGTGCAAAAGAGAAGCTTGCATAACTCCTTTCTTCCTTAAAAAGTTATCAACATTTTGTCGATAGCTCCGCCTGCGCGTGACACTCCTAAGTTGTTGCTTGTATATATCTGTCTCGTGTTCATAAGTAAAATGTCACACAGGAGAGCCTTCATCGTCCTCTCTCCGCGCTTTAATCCTTGACGGCAGTGTTGTCAGATGGAGGGAAATTTACTGAAAAACGGGAAAATATGGGCCACATGAAGGGTAAAAAGGGAAAAAAAATAATCGGGAACCTTTGTAGAATCTATTTTGGTACTTTGTTTAATTTTACTAATTTGCAAAGTAAACTTAGCAGACGGGGACTTTTTTTTTTACAAAAATGAGGGAATTTTTTCAGTACTTTGAGGGAAATATTACGACGGGAACCTGACAACACTGCTTGACGGCAAAACACAGCAGAAAACTCTGTGAATAGGCCATTAGAATCAATTACAAATTTCTCCTTTTACGTTCGTTATATCGGATGGTGAAAGGGTTTTTATGCTCATTGCTCTCCGCCTCCTACCCGATTTCAGTACCTGTTTGTTTCATACAAAAAAGGCGTGCATTCAGGGTTGCCACCTTGATCTATTTGTAGTGATCAGATCTTGGTTACTTTTCCTTGATAATACAACTTCATTGCATTTTGGTAAAAAAAACAAAAGGAGATTAGAGAAATATAAGAGGTGGTAGGTCCTGCATTTCCATTCCTTCTCTACATAGATGGCTTCATCCCGGCGCCGGATATCTTGGCCGAAATCCTTGCTCCTTTCCTTCCGTTCCATCAGGAAAACGCGGCGGTGACACAGTATATTGAATTAAGCTCGTGGAATTTTAATTCCTTTTTCATTGGACATGGTAATGACGAAGAGGTCTCTCCATACGTCTAGACGGCTTGGTAACTCGCATTAATTTTATGAATGTTGTATTTGCGAACATGTCAAACCAAGAGTACTTCCTGTTTCTCTCGTAAGATGGCGCCGTCTCTGCAAGGGACCTAATATTGTGAATGTAAGCTAATACTTCTAGTACATATTGAGCATCTACTCCAGGGGGTGCCTTCTCAAATTCCGATCTATTTCCAACGACTTTTGCATCACTTCTTTTCCTTTCCTCTTGAACCGTAGTCTCTACCATCTCCTATAGTCCAGCATCCGTGAAACACATTGTAGATTATTCACTACGAAAGCGCTGAACTGTTTGTATGACAAAAAAGGGTTAAAGCCAGTAAGTCGGCCCTCAGAAATTAGATTACGCGCCATTGAAACCTGCAGGTTTCTCTGTTCCGAAATGTAGAAGCACTATTTTAATTCTTCAAGTCAAATGCGTGCATTACTTACTGTCACAGTGACTGAACCAATACAAGCGAGAATTAGAACGATGTAGATGGCGTCACTCTCAAAAGTTGAGGCATATTGAAGTAGTAGAGCGACTACCCCACCAGAGGTTACTTACTCTCTTCGGATAAGCAGCAGAAACACAGTACAAGTTCGAACTTTGTTCACACCAGCCATTATGACATATATCTTCAATCCTTCCACTGTAAATGTCGGAAGAGTACCTACAAAATAGGTGTAGTAGCCCTTCCACTTCCCCTTCACGCTCGCCAAGGGACGTCAACTCTTAGATTTGTGAAATACCAAAACAGTTCCGTAATTGTACCTCTTTTTTCTCTAAAAACAAAACAAAACAACAACAATCAAATAAATAAACAAGTTGTCATGTTAGGGGAAAAAATCGCTATGGGATAAACAAACAAAAAATATCAACAAACATGTTTCTCATCTATGAAATGTAAGATTTGGTATTATGAAACAGCAATTACGGACCTTTCATGTTATCTGAATCTCCCAACCACGAAGCAGGCAGACTAGAATTGAATTACAATACCCTTTGTATGAGCTAAACTGTTTAGATTTTAGATCATGTTTAATCAAACAATATGTACTGGACTGTAGACAGATAGGCAAAGAGAGACAGACAGATACAGAGGAACAGACAGACAAACAGAGGGAAAGACAAACAGATACAGAAGAACAGACAGACATGGAGAGGTAGACAAAGAGGGACAGACAGATACAGAGGAACAGACAGACATAGAGATGTAGACAAAGAGGGACAGACAGACAAACAGATGCAGAGGAACAGACAGACATGAAGAGGTAGAAAAAGTGGGACAGACAGATACAGAGGAACATACAATATACAAAGAGGGATGGACAAACAGATACAGAGGAATAAACAGACATGGAGAGGTAGACAAAGAGGGACAGACAAACAGATATAGAGGAACAGACAGACATAGAGAGGTAGACAAAGAGGGACAGACAAACAGATACAGAGGAACAGGCAGACATGGAGAGGTAGACAAAGAGGGATAGACAGATACAGAGGAACAGACAGACATGGAGAGGTAGACAAAGAGGGACAGGCAAATTGACAGAGAGCAGACAGACAGAGGGACAGACCAGGAGGGATAGACAACGAGGGACAGACAGAGGCAGGCAGAAAGTAACAAACATAAAAAGAGGGACAAACAGACATACAGAGAGAGACAGACAGACAAAGAGGAACAGACAGACATGGAGAGGTAGACAAAGAGGAACAGGTAAATTGACAGAGAGCAGACAGACAGAGGAACAGACAAGGAGGGATAGACAACGAGGGACAGACAGAGACAGGCAGAAAAAGTAACAAACACATAAAAAGAGGGACAAACAGACATACACAGAGAGACAGACAGACAAAGAGGAACAAACACAGAGACAGATAAAAAGAAGATGTTCGTTTCCGGAATTGATGCTAATCTACAATTCTACTTCAACTGACAGGAAACCTGTTATTTCCTCCTGTGGTCGTTTTCTCCCTACTGACCGCGTAACGAAAATTATGTATGTTGGTATGACGGGGGGGCGGAGGACAAACTAAAAACACTGCACTGGTGGTGCCTTTATGCTTCTCCACTGTACAAACAGGTAGTTCCTGTGTAGTATCTTGCATCTTTCTCTCAGTTTTTTTTAAAAATCTTACCTGGCAGTCTGTCACCAAGGACACCGATTGATTCATACAAATTTTCAAAAAAGATCCAAAAAAATGTTGATTTCTTTATGAGAAAACATTACTTTAAATAAAAATAGCTGCTAGATGGCAGTTCTGCATAAGTAGGTATACCAGTAGCAAACTAAAGAAAGAGAGGGAGATATACAATGACGTATGTACTGATCATGCAGCAGCAAAGCTTTCTTGGCAAGAGAAAGTGTTGTTCATCTAACGTCCGTCGTTTTCGTATTAGTTGCATAGTTTTCGCGCTAGCAATAAGATTGCGCAGGGCATTGCTCTCTCTCTCTCTCCCTCTCTCAATCTCTCTCTCTCTCTCTGTTTCGTAGCAAGTCTACAGGTCGTTAACATGTGTCCTACTTTTCCAAAGCAAGCAACCAGCAGCAGCGTTTGTGTTGGGCTTTGAATGTGTGACTGGTCGCAGTTCGACCATGGCAGCCATCAAACGCTCAACACCCATCCAGAGGCAGCCTCAGTGCGGCGGGTACATTGGACATGTGCGTACCAAATCAATCTATTTCTCTATTATAATAATCTATTATCTATTTTAATGCTTTCTTTCTAAAAAAAAACAAATAGTTTGCTCTTGTCTTCGTTGCATCTGGTGATTTTATAACGGGATATCTCTCAGTCGAACACGTTACAAGTGTTTATTTTGATTGATTGATTAGACTGCTTACGTAACAATTACGCGTCGTCACAAACACAGAACAACAGATCCTGCAACAATTTCGGATAACGGGACCGTTAGTGCCAAGCATTCCCAATGAATGCATTTTACATTTGGATGCAGAGGAGAGAGAAGCTAGGTCAACTTACTATTGTGTGACACGGTTTTTAGGAACATCTAAACAGGAATTAGTGATGGTCTTCCCGTAACCAATGGACACAACAATGGATTTTTCTGTCTTTGAGGCCCACAGTATGGTTAACCGGTCTGTTTTTTAAGGAAGTGACATTAGTTTTTCTTTTTTTTTGTTTGCTTCCGGTAATTGTTGTGTTGATTCCTGATCTCCACCCCCTGTATTCACTCCCAGAAGTACAGTGTCAACAAAATTGCTAATCCTAAACATCATACTGCACTGTTCTGTAAAATGTTCAGTAGAGTGCATTTTAAAATTTGATGTTTGGTAATAGTTACATACCTTTCACCCTAATCTGTTACTGTACCATTATTATTATTATTATTATTATTATTATAAGCATATCCGCCGTTACAAGGATAGATAACATGGCTATATATACTAGTATGAAACTGGGACGTCTTGTTTACAGGGCAATGACCGTAACCTTTTTGGTGATAGACTCAGCCCAGTGAAGTGCTTTTTTTTTCAGACACGTATCCAAAACTTGGTTTAGAGAGGGGTCCAAGGTGTGTCTGGGCATGAAATGTATATTAAATATGAATTTATACTATTTTTTTCCATAAAATCCTTAGTTCGGGGGGTCTGGACCGCCCGGACCCACCCCACAAATACGTGTCTTTTTTTTTTGTTATTACCTTGTATCTTGTAATTGTTAATGTATACATCCGTTTCTGAATCATCCATTTCCCCTTTCCTCCAATTCGTATTATTTTTGTTGTAGAATTTTATTATTAATAAAACGAAAAAAAAAAAAAATCTTAGCCAAGAGAGGGGCTTAGCCCCTAACTACCTCTACAACACACTACCGATTTTTTTTTATATAAAGTGCTGCAGAAAAGTATAAAATAATTTGTATAACTTAGTTATGGATGAATATTTACACTAGATTCATTTCTTCTTCTTCTTTCACCTAGATTTGAATTTGAGATTACTTAAAATCACAAAATCCCTTTCAGGGAATTTGTTTTGAATTTGAATTTTCTTTTAAGGCAACTTTTGACTTAGGCCGAATGGACGATGATGGAACGAATTGGTGAAATGAACAAGGTGGGAGAAAACGGGAGAATCCCGAGAAAACCCACGTAAACGAGGTTTGTCCACCAAAAGCTCACATGACATGAGTATGGATTGAACCAAGGACTCCACGCACTAGAGGTGAGCGCTCTATCACTGAGTCGCCGCGGACCTGCGATTTTGTTTTATTTTGATGACAAAATCTCGCAACACTATAAATATTATCAATGGTGATGAGGGTACCATTTTGAAGCGGAGTGTGTTTTTTTTGCTTTTTTTTAAAAAAAAAAATTGATTTGAATGTCTTAGTTAATCTGTGTCTTTCTGAGGCCTAGAATCACCTCAAAACATTCGCCAGGCGTTACAACCTACTCTGTGCTGAAGAAAGACAATAAAAGACACAGTCCGTTGGAAGGTATAAGGGGGGAGGGGGTAGAGAGATAAAAGCGGTTATAGGCCACCACTATTGTATAGACAGTATTCTAGAATACGTCAGATGAGATAGATCAGCCTTTCGCAAACTATTTTCAATTACGGACCAGTTTTATTAGTTGGAAGGTTCAACGGTCCACCGTGCGCCTGTCCAAGGGCAGGCCTCGAGTACCACCTGTGGTCCACGGACCATGGTTTGCGGAACGCTGACATAGAGGAAATGGGCCGTGATGATGGCTGGCGTGGTCAGGGTTTGAGTTCCTAAACCTCTCCCAAGCTGATTCTCTATAAAGAGAAATGTTTTTTCATGACATTTGTTTAACAATTGAATGCTCACGTAATCTATCATTGTTGAATATAATTTTAAAAAATAATAGTTTTGTATTTAGATTTTTTTTTATTATTCCTATTTGTTATATCAGATTTTGTCATAATTGTGATAACCTTAACTTATAACACTATACATTAACCCAATGCATTTATACTCTAACATACTGGCTTAACATTCAAAAACATCTCCAGTTTATGTTAAAGCAAGTATTGTATTGCATACATACTTTTTAAAGAATTTTTATTGTTTTTAAGAGATAATTCTGATCTAGGTTTCCGTGATATTTGTACATTTATTTGCCGAAAAAAAGAAAGAAAGAAAAAGAAGAAATAGGAAATATCTACAAGGTCAATCGGTTTCATGTATGGGCCGAGGGAAGTAAACATTTTCATAAACCACTTCTCACATACGTTTTATATTTAGGTCATTGTCGACCTAGCAGTGGTAGCGAGGCGATGCAGATATATGCCCTGTTCATGCCGGCCATCCTTCCGGAATATTTCCGCTGTCTTACCAGAAGAATTCTGTGATGGTACCTATGATATAGGATAGCCGCTACTCCATGTCATTCTGTAAACACAGCCAATTAGTGCACTTAATGTCAAACATTCTTCTGTATCACCATATTTAACATTATTTTTTTGCTCAGGTTGGCTATTTCGTCCTTGAAAGTGTTTATATCGAGCGGCTATATCTGAGTTGGTAGACTGTTTGTTATCTACCCATTTGGAAGGTCATAGGATCGACCATAGCGGACGGCCACCTTTGTTGTAATTTCTACAATTTTTTTTTCGTCATACCAGACAAATACCGCGGAACGAGGCTATGAAACTAGGCCCTGGCCCACTCCCTTCAATGCAATGTCCTTCCTCCACCTTATAAAATGATAAACGATAAAATGATTTTTTATGGGCGGTAACAGCACTATGGCTTACGCCCGTCTCGCCCCCCACCTTATCCTGGTCATTACTAAACGTACCTAAAGTTCGTAAATTCAATTCAATTGAAGTGCCTATTCACCATAACTAAATACTGAACAATTTTTCTTTGTACTATTGGTTCTTTACATGACCTAGTTCGTGGAATAACATATTCCTTAACTGCATAATTTACAGAAATTGATTAATATTTAGCTCTCGACAAAATGTAAGTGACTATCTCTTTGAAAACAAATTTTACCATAGTGGATTAACTGATGTTTATAGTAGTAAAAGCGTTTTGATTTTTTAGTTTTAAAATGACATTATGCTTCACGACAGATCCACATTATCTAACAACGGCGCCATCTTGAGTTAGGTTTCACGGATCTTCATAGTAACGTACTAACATAATATTCGTCTTGAATTACATCGTTATTTGGTCATGCTTTCACCGTGAATCAAGACCACAGAAGTATGTTATAGATGATAAATTCAAGGTACCATTTTCCTTATAAACAATATAGTGCTCGATAAAAGTATATTTCCTTTTAATAGCAAGATTTTTTTCTTCTTCTGAATTTGGCTGAACAATAACATACGAACAGAATTATAAACCGAATGTAAGTGGTGTCGGTCGTCACATGACTCATGAACCTACTTGTTGCACTGAATGCACTCGATCCATTAAAAATAGGCGCAATTGGAAGTGAAATATTCACAACCTTTCATTCACTTCCAACGTGACTGGTTGCCAAAGGTCTGCAGGAAGGCGACCATAACTTAACACCGAGAGAATTTTAACCTATATTTTTGTTTGTTTTTTTTCTTTCGTATTTTCTAAATCCCCTTCACTAGACCTTTATGAAGCCTAGCCTCCTGAAGAGTGCTCGTCCAATGCTATAGCTGAAAAAGATTTCAATAATTTTCACAAGTTATGTAGCGTATATATATATAAAGTACTATTTATAACAATAATTTGTTTTCAAACGTAAGAGCATGATCCTACGTAATTAATGACGTTAAATTTCGGAAAGTTATTCTAGATGAATGATTGTAATAATAACAGGAGTTTTCTTTTTCTTTTTTTGGCAATACCTCTTTGTAGTAACCTTGAATTGACTAGCGTTACAAACCTGGTAAATTATCACCCCTATTCTTTTCCTCTTGTGACATTAGATAAAGACAAACACTGTATTATCTACGTCAGTATAACGTCTGAATGAACGCGTCAAAAAATTGAAGTAACATTCAAATTACACTCTGCGTCACTCAGTGAAAATAATCAGTCATAGTTAGGGAAGACGTCATACAAAACAGAACCAAATACGTATGACGAAGTTGCCTTCAAGGACGAAGTTAACCGATTTTTTTTTTTTAATCTCCTTTATGAAAAATTTGCATAAGTGACTCGTTAAAAAAAAAGATCTATTGAGGACCTGAAAACTTAACCTTACTCCAAAGTCACATTCTATTGTAAAAATATTTATACCGAATCGCCATAGCTCACTGGGTAGGATGTTGACTTTAAATTCAGGATGTCCTGGATTCGATACTGATGGCTAAACCATATTGACTGAGGTTTTTACCAAAAGAATTTCCGTAGTTACACCAGATTAATGTCGTGGTGGTACCTTCAACTTAGATACTGGACCTGTCAGTCCTTTACCCTATCCTATCCCGGTCTGAGCCATAAATGCCTAAAAACATAAGTAAAATTAAAAATTCAAAGAAACATTTATGAATATATATTCCAAACGGTAAGTGCACTTCTGTATTGAATTTGCAGTTCTGCGAAATAACCTCGGAAAGGGGGGAACAAAGGTGCAGCTTAACTATATTTCAGTACGTAATATAAAGACAAATAAATAAATATAAAAATAATGATGATGATGGGTGTTCTGTCCGAAGATAGGTCCTGACCCGAAGGTCTCAAGGCAAGGTGAACTGATAGTGGTTTGCCATTACCTTTCATCGGATGAAGATCCTAAGGACGGGACCTTCAGTTTAACGTGCGTTCCGAACCACTTGTATCTCCACCGGGAATCGAACCCGGAACCCCTTGATTACAAGGCAACGAGCGTTACCACTCATCCACTAGGGAAAATAAATCATAAACTGATAATTTCTTCTTACTCTTAAGGTTTTTCGGCTACTGCTAATACAATGTGATGACATATACAGCTAATGCATATAAATTAATTTCAATACGATACTTCTGTAACATCGGTAATTATCTAATAAATTATGCTTCTATCATGTAAAATACATCAGTACAATCGTTTTGGAAATAAAACAAAAAAGATTGCACCTTAAATCATTAATAAAATGTATTAGAAAAGTATTTTTCTAGTAATAATGTTGGCCATTTTTCTTAAATCGATTGAAGCGCCATCTGTTGATAAAATATACCAGTATTCTCATTCATAACAGAAATTTAATAACAGTTTTCACTTTCACGAAATACTTCAACAAGACATTTTTTTGTTTTGTTTTGTTGTGTGTGACAATTTTAACTATTATTAAACACATTAATTTAAAAAAAAAATCTATTTTATTTTTTTGGCATTCTTTTTTTTTTCTTTCTTCTATTTTGCTATCCAAACGCATATTGCATTATTGCCTTTTCTTTCTTTTAAGCAATGTCTTTTTTTTTTTTTCATTTGCGCATGCAGTGACGTACTCAACTTATCGTTCGTTACACATTACAGTTACTATACAACTGTTGTTTACATTGAGCTGAAGGTGATGTGAAGGACACAGCGAAAGTATACTGCGAGCGCCATCCAAAGAGAGACGGACTTGTGGCACAACGGGGGGGCGGAGAGAATAGTGTAGAGCTAACCTTTTTATATAAAAAAAACAACAACAACAACAAGTACACTATGTATGTCGTGAAAACATTGTAATAAAATATATCAGAGTATCGTGATTTTTCTTTTAATAATTTTTATTAGGTCATACGCTTTTCCTATATCAACAGAAACTGCAGTAACTAAAGATGTCCTCAAGTTAGTTTTCTTGCCTTATTAGTTGTTATTTTTTGCGGGGGAGGGAGGGAGGCTGATTATTGTTGTATGGATGCAATTAAAGACCCACTAAATAAAAATAACTCAGAGGTGACTTAAGAGACTAACGAACAGCACATCTGCGCAGGGCGGCATGATCTCGGGGGCGGTAAAATTTGAAAGAAAATTGTTGATGATGCTCAGAAGAATGTTAGCCAAATAAACCGAAAACTATCTTAATAAATCATTAGTCTTAAAAGTTTCAGAAATAGGTATTTGATGACATTTTCCCAAAAGGTAAACGAATTGGTTTAAACTGTGTGATTTTCAAATATCGATAACGAACATAGATATAGCTGGAAATCGAAAAAACGATGGATATATCGGATATGGGATGAATTTGAATTTGTTTATGACCTTTAGGCAACTCTGGCTCAGACCGGAATAGGGTAGGGGGAGAGGATGTTGGAAGATAATCGACCAGGGCCTATTTTGTAGGTACCATCCTCCATTTGCCTTGTGTGACTGTAGGTAAACCCGAGAAATACGTCAGCCAGGATATACGACCCCTAGAATCGTTCCCAGACTCAGAACCTTTCGATTGCTAAGATAACACTCTACCAACTGATCTATAATATTGTTCACATTGAAAAATTCACCGGGAATCAAATAACAGTCATATCAAAATATCGGTGAAAATTGGGTATCGATCATATCGAAATATGGTTCGATATTGTTATTCGATATATCAGTTTTCAAAATTATAATATCGATATTTCAATATTGAAAAATAATAAATAATCTATTCAGAATCGAAAAATTGCAGTCCTTGAATTAGTATCAAAAAATGGGCCAACAGAAGATAATAGTTTTTTTTTCCTTAAGCCGGCCCTCGTGTGAACATTGTTGTCTAGGACTCTTCCAGTACCAGAGCTGAAACCAGGTCACTTTTGGTGACCCGGTCTGACCCGAATGAATCTAGGTGATCCGGTTCGAAACTTGACCCGATTGACCTGGTCTAGAAAATATCATTATTTGGGAATTTCGGCGTCGCATTCTTACGGCTCGGATCTCCGGTCCCTGTCACCCCTGGAAGAAACGCTGTTCAAATGATAGGAAATAATTTTAAAAACTCTGCATTGTCCTCCAGGTTATCGGGTCACTGGGTCGGAAGCGTAGACCCGGTGACCCGTTTCAGCTCTGTTCAATACAACATATACAAATAATGTCCGGGCACAAATATGATTCTTTTGCAATTTATTCGATATTAATGGTATCAACTTGTGAAGTCCTAAACAGATTAGTGCGTTGCGTAACTTCTGTTCGTCTTTTCTTTCTAATTTTAGGATAGAAAAAAATGAATATTTTTCGCTGTAATTGAGGGAAGTATGTAACCACTGAATAAGGCTAAGTGTATAAATATTCGACAAACGTTTCGTCGTTCTTCGTAGCGAAATCTCCGAAAGTGATATTTTTCTTGTGGGAAATCAAAGATAAAATGCTCGCAGACAAATAAAAGTGTGAAGATGAACTAAATATTTGCTGGAATTAATTTAGTAGTAGATTTCCCGTGCTCCAAAACCTGAATAGACACAACTCATAAATTGCGAACCACACTGTGACATACTAGAGGACCCCTCACCCGACATAGATACGCCACTGAGCATTTTATCCGAGAATCATAGGATATCCCTGTTATATTCCATTATCATTGTGGAGAGATTCACAGCATTTCCCTAGGACAAGCCTACGCTACAGTGAAGAAACCTGGAGAAAAATGTCAGTATGGTCCAGAAATTCGATGCCAGGAGAAATATGTATCTAGAAATTGTTTGCAGGGGGGCAGGGGAGTACAACACATTGGGTAAGAATTGTACTAATTTAACCCTCCCCACAAAAAAACTAATTTCGGGAGTCCGGACCCCCCCCCCTCCTAAATGCATTCCTATGCCAGGACTTCCTAATCAGTAAGAAATCACTCTTTCGCCAAACTTTTTTTTTTTTGTACAACTACATTCAGATGTGTAATTAACCCAGGTTTGGAGCATATATAGTGTGACCAACAAGACAAAAATACTCATGGCGCTGCAATCTACAGTTATACAAACAACATCCAAACAAAATATATTAGTATCCACACTGATAGCAGGTCAAAAATTTGGCAATTTAAGTTAGGTTAGAGGTGTTGAGTAAAAACTAATTTTCATCAGTTTACATTAAGTGAGAAATGGCAAGCAAACAATTGACGATCGATAATAATAATTCACAATTTTGTCAGGTAACTTCTCAACGTGGTAGAGTTATACAAGACATTTCTTTAAAAAAATCAAGGACATTAAGATATGTCCATGATCAAGAGAAAAAAAAATGGAGTATAAGTTAGTGGGATGAAGAGCTCCCGATCCCATCCAGGTATGCAAAAATGAAAACGAGGACAATATTATAACTGGCTTTTGATTGACAAGTCTGGGTAACAATGCGTAAAATATGACATACCTGAAATTCTCCAGTTCGCTATGTTATCTTGTGTGAAAATTTTCCAGACAGATGTTAATGTTTTTGTTAAACGGTGTTTTTCCGCTTACAATTGCTGTTTGACGAGGTTACGTTCAAACGAAAAACAACATTCCAAAATGTCTTTCCCTGAAAATCACCTCCACTTTTCCTTCAGTGGTGGATAAAAACAGGCGAAGGGGTGGGTGCGGGAGAGTGGGGAGGGGGGAAGAAATAGGTTAACGGGAGGAGAGAAGCAACTTTATTTTGTCGGTGCGAAAACAAAAATTCATCATAGAATGGAAAAATTCGGACTATTGTTAAGGTCACTGTGACGTCATAAGTTACTGATGGTGCTGCTGCTACTGGTGTAGGGTATGGTGGCGCCTTTCCATTTTCTTAAAAATAAAACAACTTTTGTCCGAGTGTGAAAGAAAAGTAAAAAGAGCTGTTGCAATTCATGGATGGGGGTCCTTGAAGTAGTAGTTTCAATCGAGAATGCGGCCGTGGAGATGCATCTTTCATGTGCAAAGAGGTGAGATTATCAATACATGTTTCTTTCTATCTCAATTATTTTTTCTTTGTGTAGTTTTTTTTTTTTTTTTTAGGCGGAATGTTTTATTTCTGTACGTAGACTAATCTTAGATTTCTGAATTCTGATGCTTCAACTGAGCTGAAATAGTTTTCTGAGTTATCCTGGCTCTGAGGTTTCAACTGGTCTCATATTTCTAACTGTTCTGCCTCTGAGACGTCAACTAGTCTCAAGTAGCTTTCTGAGTTATCCTGGCTCTGAGGTATCAACTAATCTCAAATACATTTCTAATTGTTCTTCCTGTGAGTGCTCACATGGTCTCGGCTATGTTCTGAGTTATCCTGGCTCTGATAACTCTACTGGTCTCAGATATTTTCTTCTTATCCTGTCTCTATGGTCTCGTCTGATCTTAAATGCATTTTTAGTTGTTCTATCAGAACTCACCAGGTCTCACGCACGAGTGAAGCCGTCGCATGAGAAAGATACAGTTTCCAAGAATGGATTGGCAAGGAAGGGGGTCAGAGCTTCTATAGTAGATACTATTCCAGCATTCACGTAACGGGACTAATTGAAAACCTCTGGAAAAATCCCAATCAAAATTGTCAGCTCGAGTAAGATTTAAGTGATTCTAATTCACCATAATCGAAGCCACTATACCGTATCGATGAGGCAAAATTCACGAAATATATTGAAGATAATTTGTCACCGTAGTATCGTTTGCCAAAGTAAGAAATAGAATATTTTTAGACTCAACATCTTGATTGAAAAATGGCCTCAGAGACAATAATCCGAATATTCCAAATTCCCTTCTATAAATCCTTTAAATTTTGAATTTGGATATCCATTGATAAAGCGTGACTGAATGTTTTCTGTCATTTTATTTTTGGAGCTCGGACTTAACCTAAACATAAGACAGCGTTTAGATGAAGTATCAGTGTTGCCAGGTTGATCATTTTGAGTTAAATCTATAATAGTTCATTTGAATGTCTTAGTTACAAGAATGTATAACTTCTCTCTTCTTGACATTACGCCCCGTTCTTGCTCTAATTAGAAAACGATGACTGTGCGTATTAATAATAATAATAATAATGAAACCGTTTCCAGTTCTCAAGTATCTGCGTATTATTGTAACTGAGGATAGGAAGTGTGATAAAGAAATTTTGAATCAAGGCGAATAAAATACGGACGGATGAACCTTTCATTATATATATATATAT
>JAGDQP010006253.1:0-35054 GCA_022664845.1 Lepisma saccharinum | reverse complement strand
AAAAATAATAAACTGGTTTACAAAAAATAGCAGTAAGAAAGTACTGAAAGGAATTGATGAAGGAGAGAGAAATAAACTGGTTAGGACATTATAACACAGAGGATACAAATAATGACCCGTTTGCAGAAAAAATTCAGAATCTTGACAAAAAATTAATCGTACGCTACAAGAGACGAAGAGTAAAATGAAAAAGGTCTAAACTTATCATAAAAGACCTGCTGCTTTCAGTAAGACAATAAAATGATGATGGTGATAGCTTAGTATTAATTAACTACTATTGATATACTTTGAAAATCTATCTACGTGAATAAAAAAAGAAGCATGGTTATGATATAAAAGTCTACAGCTTTCTTTGTTTGCTAACTTTTCATCTTTTCAGGTTTATTCAGAAATGCTCTGAATGAACAATTTTGGCAGATGGCTTCAAACAGAAGAAGAAATCTTTCAATTACGTTCTTAATTCAAGGCTACTACAGTTGTATTAAATCTGAGATAATTTATTTCAAAGCAATTAAGAAAATGCCGCAAACAGCTGCATAAAATGTCCGTACTACGTTATTTTTAAATACGAAAAAAATGACAAAAAAAAAATTCAAATAAGCTAAGGATGGTGTATTTTATTTTAACAGTGAAGAAAAAAATGAATGAATTTTATTTTTCCACGAGAAAAAAACTGAAACGTGTTCTAAGGGAGAAAAAAAGAAGTTATCTTTCATTTAAATCAAAAGAAAAATTACATCCTAAGATTCAGTTGATTCCAAAGTTTAATTAAGGATGTATTTTACTTCTTTAGTACACAGGGACACTATATATAACTAACCGCACATGAAGTATTTTTTTTCTTCTGTTATTGAAGGACTTAACTATAAACTTCAAAAGAAGCAACATTTGTTTTTTTTATCTGCTTTTTATTTCAAGTCAGTGGAAAGGGAAGGGGGGGGGGAAGTTAAGACATCAGTGATTCTCAAACATTTTAAGCTCACGGCACGGCACCGTGCGTTATATTAAGGTATACTCGATGAGTAAGTGGCCAGTAAACAAGCTCATAATTCTCATTTATTTTTATAAATGTAATTAATTGACTCAGTAATTTTAATTATTCTAATTTCTATAATTTATACTATTCATTTTATTCTTTAGTAGCTAACATTAGGAGCTCCATAGTCTAGTGGTTAGAGCGTTGGACTCATGTCCGTGTGGTCCCGGATTCAATCCCCGGCTGGAGTCTCATTTTTCGGCATCCACCCAGCGTCGTGAGGCAAACTGGGAAGTCACGTGAATAAAGACATGACGACCACTTGGTCTAGAAAACCCCTGATACGCCTGTTCGTTGTCAGGTAGCGCGCAGTGCTGACCACATTGTCGCCACTCAGGTGGACGCAGTTCCACCAACCGCGGACAGATGGCGTTGGGGCAGGTTCAGAGCCTATCGGCCTGTGACGCCAGTAGTTATTATTATTAGTAGTAGATAGCATTGTTATTAAAGATTTACTCTCTGTATAATCTTTTCTCTTCTTCTACTGATTTCAATATAAATATTTTCCTTTTTGATTTTCTTGTGACAATGTTACGTAGTTTTGCAGAACGCTAGTGTATCGAAGCACACTCTTTGGAACCACTGCGCAAGTTTCTACGCTGTAAACAATATGCACCTACAGCGAATATGCTGTTATTTAACATGCCTTTTAAACTTCTCATCTTCAAATGCCGAGATAGTACCTTCATCTTAGGTCCTGGTTGACATCTTATTGCATCCTTTCCCTTCCACCATCCAGGAGCTTTAGATGCCTAAAGGTCATAAATAAAATTCAAATTCAAATTCTTCTTTTGAAAAGACTAAAACCTGATACATAGATTGCTTATCGCGTCTATATATATATATATATATATATATATATATATATATTCCATGGATACATAATTGTGAGAAAAAAGTAATGTGTTTTACAACTTTTTTTCTTTTTTTTTTGGCCGCGGGTATACAATTAATACAAAACATAATACAGAAACATATCATTCCATAATGTTTTGTAGATACGATTGAAGTAAAAGATTATACAGTTGGCCTTGGACAAAACGTGTTCTTGTACGCGTCTTCAGGAAACAAACCCTGACTTGCAAGAGAAAAACAGCAGTGACGATGGGGACGCCATCATGGGTGGCTTAAATGGCGACTACATTCTCATTCGTGTTCCGTTTCTTTTTCTTTCTTTTTTAATTTCATTCATTAGCAATGTATTTTGTTTTTCATGAATCATCACCTATTCACTTCCCACGAGGGCGGTTTTCGAAGGTCAATTCACATATTTTTTCCCTCCCTAAAATATTTCTTTTCTGTAGACCAATTGGAAAACAAATATTGAGGAAAAGACTGATCAAATGCTTTTGTGTGGAGTCTAGTGTTATATATGGCGCTAGAACATGAACTCTACAAACGAGTAACGAAGAAAAAAAAAATGGAAGCATTCGAAATTCAAACATGGAGGATAATTAACAAAATTAGCTTCACACAGAAGATGCGTAATGATGTGGTGCTGAAGAGAATAGGCGAAGGACGAATAATAATTGAGACATTGAAGAATAGAAAATGGAGCTGGTTAGGACATAGTGGAGGGATTTCATTCGTATGCAAGATAGGAATGAGTGGAGTGGGCTTAACTTGGCTTGAAGAACCTACCGCTTTCGTCATAGCACTTCTAAATTTTCCCTTTCTGTATTCTGTTTTCGTCTCCTTGAATGCTGTAGTTGTTACTACTACCATTACATAAAACATTAATCTAGACCATAAAACGCCAATGAAACTAAGTACCTGATCTTTTAATATGTTTTCAAATAGCTAAAAGACTTCTTTCGGAATAAATTACCGCCACCTTAAAAATTGTCTATTGTGTGTCGCAGATACACATGTTTACCTCGCTTGTCCTCTCTGTCTTTCCCTTTCTAACCAAACTTCTTTCTTTTGTCTGATTGCACTCACTACTGGCTGGCTAATCATCTTCTTGTCTTTGTACCCTGAAGGCCGCAATTTCATTTCTTTAATGAGCCAGTGTTTTCTTGCTTGTTTATTTAAGCGTTTCTAGCGTAACTTCCCTTTTTATTACTACGTATTTCTTCTCTTTTTTTTCTTTGTGGGAAAGTAATTTAAAATTGCCTTAAATACTTAGTAACTTAACTCTGATTTATTATTATTATTATGTACTGCGCTTACGTATTTCCAACTCGGTGTTCCCGGTGGGTGAGTGGTAACGCTTGTTGTCTTGTATTAAACGGAACGCGGGTTCGATATACGGTGCGGACTCAAGTGGTTTTGGGTCGCACTTTAAACTAATTTCCATCATTAGGGCATCATCTTCATCCGATAGAAGGCAATGGTAAATCATCATCGATTCACCTTGTCCAGGGACCTTGGGTGTCATTGATCTGCCTTCGGGCAGAACACCCATCATCATCATCATCGTATTGGCAACGATTACAATATTAAATAAACACATTTTCCTCAGCTTGAGCCTAAAATGCCATGAATAAATTCTGTCCAGAAACAAGAAAACGGAAAACCAAATCGTGATGTGCCAGTTTTACCCAAGTTTGCCCGTACCGAAACTTACCCGAGTTGACGATAATAGCTTAAGCCCTGTAGTTTCTAAAAGACCATAAAATAAATTCAGTTGGAGCCACCTGAAGTAATTATAGATATATTTTCCAAACGAAAAGGAAAACATACTGTGATCAGATAATCAGAGCCAATGTTCCTGGAACAGTACTCAAGTTTAGACGGATACTTATCCATTCTTCATACCAGTGTTGCCAGGGGGAGGAAAATTTCCCGGAAAACGGGAAAATCTGGAACAAGAAGAAACAGGTGAAAGGAAAAAAAAAGCGAATTTTGTTAAATATTTTTGGCACATTTTCTTTAAATTTACATTATTTTTCAAAGAAAACTTAGAATCCAGGATTTTTTTTTTTTTTACAAAAAATCGGGAATTTTTTTCAGCATTGTGAGGAAAATATTGCGACAGGAATCTGACAACACTGCTTCATACTTCATCCAGAAGTCGAATCAGAAATCCTGCAACTTACGAATCAACAAAACATATCTATATACGAGAACTGTAGCAACAGTTACAACGCAGAAAGACAATCTTAAAACGAAGTTTTTTTTTTTTTAATGTGCAATTTCTTTTTCAGTACGGCAATGAAAAAAAAGAAAAAGAAGCGAAGTAAATAACCAAATAAGATTGCAACATCCCAAGTACGTATTACCAGTTGTTCTAGAAGAAGAGGGCGCCAGGCTTATAGAAAGCGCCTGTAGAGGCCATTCACCCCTGCAGCTTGATCTGGGGCAGTGTGCATGCAGGGAAAAACGATTCTTTGACACTCCTGAAGTCACTGTGAAATCTCCAATAATCACTCCCGACTTGATGGCAGCCTCTCTGTGATTGGCGCATGCCTCTCTCTCTCTCTCTCGGTCCAAAGAGAGAGAGAGAGATGTAGCGAAGCGAACGTGCAAAAGAAACATATAAACTTCTTTCCGGGTTTTTCTGTCAGTAATAAATAACTCCCCCCACCCCGACCCCCTCCTACTGTAATACCTTGATAATTCTAAGTAAACCTATATTATTGTCAAAGCAAGAGAGCGGCAGGGAGTTGTTTCAAGTGCTATTTTCTTGTGACGAAATGTTATCAGCATTTCCATAAAATCACACGGAGCCCACATCCACACGCGTTCAATCAAATCAGAATTTTCTTTCTTTGGTGTTCAGTCTTTCGTATAACTTAATGTGTACTACCAAGCATATAGCAATTCGCTTTATCCATCCATCCATTGTCATATTCACATACTGGTTTCGCTATTTACATAATAGCTGAGTGTTAAAATTGTGTTGTTTAATTATGTAAATATTATTGATTGAAAGGAAACAAAAGTGTCTATCACAACATGTAGAAAAACAGTATCTTTCACGTACGGTACATCCAAAGTAACTACGTATAAATTCATCTAGTCAACACTGACCCATGAATATATGAGAATTTGAATTTTATTTATGGTTTCTCAGGGTCAGGTCGGGATAGTGGGGAGATTCGGGAAGGTGTCGGCCAGGGCCTACGTTGAAGTTGCCATCCTGGCATTTTCCTGGTGTGACTGAGAAAAACAACCTGGAGAAACCTATCAGGGTGGTGGGCCGCTGGGATCGAATCCAGGACCTCCCGAATACTACGTCAACGCTCTACCACTTTGCTACGGCGGTTCGGAACCGATAGCCTTTGTTTGATGAGGACGTCTCTGACTGACTGGGATTTTTATTCTCAGTCCCACAGAGCTATAGGCCGGGATGATACTTAGAAACTGATCATTCATTATCTTCTTAATCCCTTTGGCCTGAAAATTGCTTTCTGAGACTGATGGGACTTGGTCAATTATGCCTTAGACTGCATGAATGTAAATTAAGGAAATACATCAGAGATCGTAAGTTCGAAATCCGGGTCTCGTTATGTAAAGTGTATTCAAGGAGGGACATTATCCCTCAGACATGTGACTGTAGTAGTTGTCCCTTAGACTGTAGTTTCCTAGCAAAGTTATAACTAACTCTATGGCTTATGGAACTCGCAAGTTCATCGCCGTAGTAACTAACGTAAGATAAATAAAATACAATACGAAATCGTTATGAAAAGAACAAATTTCATTCATTTTTTTTTTCAAAGTGAAAAATGAATTTAACATCATTTGAGTGTAACGGAACTTTAAAGACAGAATATAGTTATGATAATGAATAGGCTTTCTGCCTAGAGGCAGGTCCTGAGTCGAAGGTTCCTGAGCAAGGTGAATCGATGATGGTTTGCCATTGCCTTCAATGGGCTGAAGATGACATCCTAAGGAGGGGGCCTACAGCTAACTGCGACCCGAACCACTTGTCCCCCACCGGGAATCGAACCCGGGACCGCTTGATTACAAGCCAACATTTTTCAGTGCTGTTAATAATTCAATGATGAAAAAAAAATCTTGCTTCTCAACAGAGAAGCTGGGGAGCACATTTTAAACACATTCTTTCATTCGCAAGACAAAGAGAGCACTAAATGACCTATCCAATATAGCCCACCCTCATGGCCTTGATACGTTCATGACCACCCATCATTACAGCTAAGTTCTTACGAGCAAATATGACTAATTACCAACAATACCCCGTCATTTATAAAAACAACAAAATAAATAATAGGTTTTGCTTAAGAAGAAGTTACGAAATCCTCCCATATTTTCTTGCATTTTTCATTATTGCAAATTGAATGCAGTTCGTGTACAAAAGAAGAAAAAAGGAAACCTTCCCATTTGTCTATGGTTCTCGACCTTGTCTTTTGAGTTTAATGATCATTTATTTTTTCTCTCTCTCAAAAGATGGAGCTGCTGCATTCATCTCTGTAACACAGCCAGGTAAAGAAGAGAGATCTCTACATGTGTTTGGGAATTTCGAGAATACACGCCCCTCGTCTGTCGTGTCCCTCAATGTAGGCACTTTTTGGCCTTGAAAAAGTTCTTTTAACTCATCGCTAGTAGATGTTATAAGTGGCAACACATAATGCACGAGAAAAGACTGCTTAAAACCATGCGTAATGCCTCTGTGTACAAATGCTTTGCGAAAAAAAAAAAGACAAATGAAAATAGCAAATAAAGACTTGCAATAGATGCGCAACCATGGATACATTGGCAATGTATCCTTACCCCCCCCCCCCAACTTCTCTTTCTCTGTGTGTGTGTACGTGTGTTTAAGTAATACAATTGTTCTGGTTATCCTGGATTTTGTTCGTAGACGACTAAAATTAAAAGAAGATACAAGAACATTGTGTATTGCTCAGAGAAAAACTTTTATAACTTCATAATGAAATTTTAGTGGTTTACTGTGTCTCAGTACACTATTCATATTGTAATAGAATACTCATAACTTTGTAAAGTGTTAAAAAAAGATATTTCAATACACAAGGAGGATTTCCATGACGTGTAGCAATTGTTCTTAGTTGGAGGTATAACAGGGTGGAACAAGTGAATACCTAACTCTGGTTGAGGCTGAGAAAGGGGGATGTAACTCTATTCCACCCCCTAAGGTAGCCCCATTATCTTCTTTAGGCTAAGTTAAGCAGAGCAGTGTGAGAAACTTTTTTTTTCTTTTTCAACACAGCCCGATACCAAGTTCAAGTTCGTGCCGTTTGAATAACGATATTAGCAATATATCGAAATATAATTATAAGTACTATACGAATCATCGAACTGAAATACCGTACCGAAATATCGAATCTAAATATTGAATTGAAATATCGATATATATCGCATAACAACAAGTTTTAATATGAAAGTTTCGATATTTTAAAAATGTCGATACCGATTCGATATATCTAAAATTGGGAACATCCTTAGACCTGCCTCCGGACAAACTACATATCATTACCATCATCAATAATATTTATTTATTTATTAGAAGTTAGCACGGATACAACAAACGCGATTTTATACCGTTCTTGTAACACAATAAATAATTATACCGTCAGAAATAAGCTTAGTTTTTTTTTTCATTCCAGAGTCTCGTAACAATTCTTTAGAAATTTACTTTTATTGAGGCAAAAATCTGGTGGCAACGGAAAAGTATTGTAAAGATATGATAATCTGTATACAAGAGATCTTTCTTTGGACCAATAACATTCTAGGTTTTGAGAGGTAGAAATGGTGTTGGGAACGGGCATTTTGTCTGGGTATTCTTATAGGTTAAAAAGCGGAAGAAGGTCGTTGGTCCTGAGTGTGTGCCCTGCATTATTTTATAAAGAAATTTTAAGTCATTTAGTTTTCTTCGTGTGTCTATGTTTTTTTAAGTCAAGAGAATTCAAAATGTCTACCTTAGATTTGTGTTGCAGGTTGGGTACCCTGTGTTGTACAATGTGGATAAAGAAATTTTGGACTTTGTGCAATTTAGATAAGTTGGTTTCACAAGCCATAGACCAGATCGATGAACAGTATTCAATAGTAGGGAGTACACAAGTGAGAAAATATGACCGAAGAGCTTTGAAATCTTTAATATCTGTAAAACTGTCGAGAAGTCCAAGAAGTTTGAGTGCTTTAGAAGTTACGAATTCAATGTGAGGAGTACAATTGAGTTTTTCATCAAATATGATACCAAGGTCTTTGTAATGGTCTACTCATGGTTTAATAGATGAGGCTAATGTGTACGTACATTTTGCGTTATGGGTTTTGAGTGAGAAACGCATTGCAGCAGTTTGGAACGGATTGACTTTCAGTTCTTGCACCACATTTCAACACAATCTATAGAGGCTTGAAGGAAGAAAGTATCTTCTGTAGATTAAATGGTCTTAAAAATTTTGCGGTCATCAGCGTAGACAAGTACAGAACAGGAATTATCTATCTTTTCACATAAATCAACAATGTTATAACAACAATGACCACTGGCGTGACAGGCCGATAGGTCCTGAGCCTGCCCCAACGCCATCTGTCCGCGGTTAGTGGAACTGCATCAACCTGAGTGGCGGCTGTGTGGTCAGCACTGCGCGCTACCTGACAACGAACAGGCGTATCAAAGGCTTTCTAGACCAAGTGGTCGTGACGTCTTTATTCACGTGATTCCCCAGTTTGCCTCACGACGCTGGGCGGACGCCGAAAAGTGGGGCTCCAGCCGGGGATTGAACCCGAGACCATACAGACATGAGTCGAACGCTCTAACCACTAGACTATGGAGCCTCTAAGTCATCAATGTAGGGGGAATATAGATTCAAAAGACGATCTTTTCTCTGGAATGGTCCAAAATTTGATTTTAAAAAGTGCTCGAGACAAAGAAAGAACTTCAACGGTTTATATGTCACACGCTTAAAAGGATTGATTAAATTTATGTCATTGGTTGAAATTTCTTTTCTTTTTACACATAGATAGCTTTAAAATACCCAATCACAAGGAGTTTTTTTTTTAAGGGGGAAAACAGACACTTTCTATATGTAGGCTAGTATCTAGATATGGAATGGACAATTTAGTTATTACAAAACTTTTATCTTGAGAAGTTTTTTCCGGTCTAACAAATAAGAAAAAAGTTTTCCTTTCTTCGTTTACAGACGACGTTAAAAGAAAAGAAAGAATATAAGTTTGTCCGACATGTGACATGTTTAGTTAAAGGGCGTGGTGTTATACTCATTCCGCTGTCCGCTCTCTTATTCATTGCGTTGTAGTACAATAATCGTGTTCAGTTGCAGGGTTGGAAGTTTTTTTTAAAAAAAAACAACAACATTGTAGCTGGTTTTTTTCTGATGTTCTCACTTGAGACAAAGTTTTTTTTTTGACAACACTAGAAAATCAAAACTTTAGGGAACCTGTACCACTTGTGTTTTGCATTAGAATTCGAACACGGACCATTGTCATAAGAAAGGATACAATCAGCTGTCAGATTAGTGAAATACGATTCGCTTAGTAGGAGTTAAATATTTTTAGTTATTATGTTATATACTGTGATTCCGATAAACCCCTTTTATGTGGGGGAGGTTGTCTCCCCGCAAATACGTGAGATCACCACCAGAATGTAACGGCCGAAAAAATCGACGAAAGCAGTGCAAAACTACACTTACACCCTCAGAATTTTGACTTTACCCCTCGGCCCCCCCTCCCCCCATAAAGCTGAAAATCCTGGTGGAATCTCTGATTGTAGAACTGACTACTGTATTCTCGTTCCAAATATATTGTGTAAAACTGACACCTATATTTTGTTGTGATAAAAAAAAAAAAATAAAAAAAATGGTGATTTTAAGGAAAATGTGATCATTTTGAATCGCGAGGTTTCCGGTTCGAAATTCGAATGTTGTTAATAATTATTGCATGAGTGTGTTGATAAAATGGTCCATTCTTACGGGTCAATTGTAGTCGTCTAGAAGTTGTTTTCGTGATAGTGACTAGCGGGTCTACAACTTCAACAACTACCGGTACTATAAACAAACAACAACTATTTCTTTTCTTTTCATTGAATAAAAACATTAAAAAGAACAACGTCCTGTCTCAATTAGCTAATTCGTTTTTCCGCTTTAATTATTTATTCAAATAGGACATCTCAGTTTTAATTGTTCTGATCACTGTACGAAAATAAGCCAGCTGTATTAAATATATAGTCCAGTACGTCCATTATGAGCTGCTGCAACCTGACGAAACCATCAATTCGGTCCTGTACTGTGCACAACTCGACCGTTTGAACGAAGCAATCCAGAAAAAGCGACCAGAATTGCCCAAGAGAAAGAGAATTGTGTTCCATCATGACAATGCGCGGCCACACACATCTTTGATGGCTCGGAACAAATTGACGGAACTTGGTTGGGAAGTTGTGATGCATCCACCGTATAGCCCGGACCTTGCATCGTCTGACTACCATTTGTTTCGGTCTCTGCAAAACTCTCTTCATGGTAAAATATTGGCCGACCGAAGCGCCGCTGAAAATCACTTGGCCAAGTTTTTCGACGAAAAAACAAAGAAGTTCTACATCGATGGAATTATGAAGCTACCCGAAAAATGGCAAAAGGTCATAGATAATAATGGTCAATATGTACTTGATTAAAATTGATTTTCAATAAAGAAATTTTTTGTTCAAAAATGTACCAAAAAACCGCGGAGACTTTTTATATGACCCTTGATAAAACGATGAAGCCAGATACAATGAGTTCGGCTTATTCTTACCAGGGAGTAAGATGTTACAAAACCACAGTTTCACCTATCGTTAAGTTTTAAGAACCCGCTCAACTCGGTAAAAATTGCGGACACACAAACAGAGAAATTTAATTTTAAATATGTTTATTTTTTATCATTCAATGAATGCATATGTAAGAACAGTAACTGTGGCGATGTTTTTATGACTAATATCGCAGGCAGAAAAATATTGGAGTGTAAAAGAACCAACGATTTCCAACCCTGTGTAATAGTGTAATGCATTTGGGTGGATTTTCTTTTCATCCCTGGGATATCTTTGACTTGACTCATCCTCCGCAAGTTCTTACAGCATTAACACACATACACACTCTCTCTCTCTGTGTGTGTCTCACACACACACACACATACACGCACATTCACACGCACTTAGAAAGAGCAAGAGGGGAGAGATTAAATAAGAAAGAAAAACATTCTAAGAAGCAAACAGAAGCCTCAAGATGCTTAGAGAGGAAAAGAGGGAGGGGGGGGGGCAGAGAGGTGGGCTGTAAAGTGAAAATACAGCAGAGCTGACCCGGAAGTAGAAGCGCTTTCAGAGACCTCCCATCTTAGCCGACAGACCCAGTTCAACTTTTATCAATAAGTTGCACGGCGTGGCTTTATTCACTGTATGTATTTTCACATAGTAACAACACATTCCACCTCTCCTTCGCTCTTCACAATTCTTATGCTAATAAAACAAGCCAATTTCCCATGTGAAAAATAAACATAAAAAAATAACTTGGCTCTGTCTCAGAGAGTGCGTGGGAATCAATAAATCAATGAGTCATTTATAGTAAATTAATCTCTGAATAGAGTAAACATCGCATTTTCCTCATGCGCCCAATCAAGAACAAAGTATTAATACTAGTACATCCCGTCACGTTCTATTCGATTGAAATTGAAGGAGCTAAATCATAGTAGGCTGAAATTATGTAATCAAAGTTAAGAACTCCAGCCTTAGTGGTTTGGAAAATTGGTTTTTGGGCAGCCATTTTGAATTAGAAACGGCAACTTTGTAACATTTTCTCATATTGCCGTGATCTATTCGTGATGGTACACCTTCATACCAAATTTCATTTCTCTAGCTTGAATGGTGTGTAAAATGACTATTTTAGCAACCATTTTGAATCCAAGATGGCGACTTTTTCAAAATATTGTAATATTTTCCTAAACGCAAATTTATGATGCCAAATTTCGTATCTCTAGCTCGAACGGTGTGGCAAATTAATTTTTCGGTTCCGCCATTTTGGATCCAATATGGCGTCTTTGGAGACATTTTGTAATATTTTCGTAATCTACTAGTGATGATGTACTAGTGATGAGCAAAAGCAAGACCAAGACCAAGACGGTAGCGGTCTTGGTCTTGCATCGGTATCCCTGGTCTTGGTCTTGCATGCAAGAATCTTGCAAGTCTTGCTTTTTAAAAAAAATATACGTTTCATACGTAATTTTTACACCGGATATAGGGAATAGTAAAAGCTATGCGTATCATTGCCTGCCTTAAGCGTCAATAATTACGGAAATATGTTTTAATCTATTGTTTATCTTCATGTAAGTGTACAGAATAGGACTACCGAAGTTCAATTTCGCTTTAATTTAAACAACTTCACTAACATTTTATTATTTTACTTTTAGTTTACTTGCTGTTTTAGGCACACAACTATGTTTCGTAAGCTTTGACAGACTGCAATCATGGGTTATCGAAAATGATGTCCAAAATAATTTAGACATTGATGTCCTTACCTTGTAACTATCCATAGAATTGTGCTCTCTGTCATCTTCTAGTCTCTGTTCCCATTATTTACCATTCTTCGTGCTCCAGGTAAGTTCCAAAGGAAGACCAAACATGCACGGATGTTTAAGTAAAACTTACAAGGGAACTATTTTTGCTGTTCAGGAGTTTTGACTTTGGACCTTATTTGAAGCATATAGATAGCGAAAATAGCACGCACAGACCCGCACTCTGTCATATATTTATATCCCGAATAAGTTGAATTGTGTAACTTGAGCGACTTTTAAGCAGTAAATTAAACCTTAAAGGTGAAACTTTATATTAACTAAATGAGTTATCAGATGCATTTACGTAGGTACTTTTACGTGTAGAACACAAATTTCACCATGAAAAAGTTCGCAAATTGAATGTTTTTTTATACAAACTCCAGTTTATGATCGAAAATGAACGAAATTCCATAGAAAGTAATGCTGTAAAGGAACAACAATACAACTGTGGGAAAGTGGAAGGGATAGGGGATTATAAATACATAAAAATAATGGTTTCTAATACCTTTTTGGGGGGCTTGCATGCAAGACCAAGACCAAGACCAAGGGGTGCAAGACCAAGACTCTTGCGCTCATATGTACCATCATACCAAATTTTGTGTTTCTAGCTTTCGCAGTTTAGGCTGTGTATTCTATACAACAATGGGTTTTGCAAGCATTTTGGATCCAAGATGGCGACTTTTTCAAAATTTTGTACTTTTTTTTTTAATCTGCTAGTGATGATGTACCTTCATACCAAATTATGCTTTTCTAGCTCCAGCCGATTAGGCTGGATATCAGCTATCTGTTCATATCAAACCTTCCCCTTTCAGGTGAGACACACTTAGTTCTTGTTTTTTTTTTCAGACTCAAGAACGAAAAAGGAAGGTTTTTAGTTCTGATGTACTACTTTCTTGAACTTAAAAAATGTTTGCTTAACGGTGATTAGGAAATAAGAGATGGTTATTGATTACCGAAGCTTCACTTCCTTAATTTTAGTAATGCGATTTCGTTTTGAAGGAAAGTTTTAAAGCAACAGTCATAGATTTTCCTGACATCTTATTTAGATTTTGTTTTTACACCGATTAACCAAACACGAGTACAAGTAAACAAGTCACATCTCTAAAGTTCATACTGTAAAAAATAATAGGGTAGAGTGGGGCTATTTTGATCAAAGGGGGGGGGGGGCGGAAGGTCAAAAGGTTATTTTCCAGTGTGCACTCTATCGAAGTACCATTGGTGGGAAAATCTCGCAACTCATAACGGCTTTGGCATGTTTGTTCTTCTTGTTCTACCCTACATTTCTTTTACATTTTTATAAGCAACTTCTGCGCACTTCAATTGAGTCTGCGCAGTTCCAATGCGCCAAAGAATTTGACAAAAGTGCGCTTTTTTTTTTTTAAAAAAAAGGAAGCAAAATATATGTCGAACTTTTGATCTTTTATTTTTTCCTTTGTTTTAAATGTTATGTCACTATTATCCCCCCACACACACAAACAAATAATGAAAAAAATACTATGCTTTTTCAAATAAGGTACACTGTACAGAAAAACGAAGCAGAAGCATATACAATCGTGAAGACAAGTTGTGACTAGACTTCCGTAAAGAACTTGACAATCTATCACGTAATGACCTGTTTGTCCACATCTATAGCACATCCAAAGTGCACATAAGTTGACTTACGTCAGGTGTGCCAAAAGTGCACTTTAAGTGTACAATAAATGTACCTTGTTTACGGTGTAGAACGGATCAATTATTGGTTTTAGTAGTCTGGAATAAAAGTAAAAGAAAAGTTGGCGGGGGCGGGGCTAGAACCTTGGTGGTCTCAGTCTAATGAGTTGACTGGGTCAACACCGTAATATTCGCATGCTTTCAAGGGTGCTACTGAACCCAATACCACTCTACGTAATGGCAAGAGGTGAAAAAACAAAAACAATCAGTAAGTGACTGAGTGAATTATTAACGTTTTAAACAAGCATATGTGCTTTCAAGATCGGGACCTACACATTCGCTGAAGAGGACTCCGAAGCACTCCGTTCCATGAACCCCCTACGGGACTTGAATCCATGACTACGCGTATAGAAAACGAATGTGCTAACCACTCAATTAACCTAAGATCCAAAAACTTTCAGTGCTACGAAACAAATGAGTGAAATGTATTTCAGTATTAAAACAGTGAATGCACTTTTAGGCGTTATTCACAGCTTCTAAAGAAATGCAAGTGCCACGTTCGAATACTGGTCTAGGCTACCGTGTTAAAACTTTAGCGAAGTTTATTATTTTTTTGTTAATTTTACACGTAAAATTTATTGATAATTAAAAAAAAATACGAATTATAGGAAATTGTGTTTGAAAATAAGGTTTTGAGAAATGTGTACGGATAAAAACGGGACAAGATGACCGGAGAATCATGGAAAGATACTATATAATGAAGAACTCCACAAGTGTAATGGAATCACTACGCCTAAGATAGGCATAAGGCCATGTAGCTCGGATGGAGGAAAGAGGAAGATCGTATAGTCTGTCGTGGTTGGTAAGCCGGAGGGAAAGAGGCCATTGGGATGACCGGGACGTCGTTGGGATGACAATTTTGAGAAGAGATGTTCATGATGAAAACTGGCTTCATCTTGCCCAGGATGGAATCCAGTAGCGAACGTTTGTTACTGCGGCGATGAACTTATGAATTCCGTAAGCCATAGAGTTCGTTATTAAATCATATGAAGTGTTTTCGTTGCAGATATTGACAATCAAGGCCGTAGACAAAATAAAAAAGAAAGTAAAAGTTGCCAATGTATAATAACTTACTAGACATAACCTTTAAATTGAACCCGGAATCTCGATGTATTTAAGATAAGTAAAAAAAACCTATTATTTTCACGTTTGCTCATCTGCACAATAATTCAGTTAAAGAAGTAACTTCAATTTCCCTTTTTAGAAAGTGTGCCTATTTGTACATAATGCAATTTTTATTTATAAGCACCCTACTGCGACACTTCTTACATTATAGACAAGCACACAAATTGTTTTTTTTTTCTGTAAATATTTATTTATTTACATTGCTACGTAAGATAAAAGTTCTTTTCATTGGTTCGACAGTTATTTTTGAGTGCTTAGTTATATTGGTAGCAAAGCATAGGCCATGGGGCGAGAGGTGAAGGAAGGAAAAATAAAAGCATGCTCTTTTATATATATATATATATATAGAAAAGGGTTTGTGTGCTTGTGAGAGTGAAAGGTCTTTCACCCAGTTGATCACGTGCCTTTAGAAGCAGTGTTACCAACTTGTAGAATTTGCCTAGTTTTAGAAAAGTCAGCTGATAATCCTTAGATTAAGCTGCTAAATGTGAAAACGTTGGAACTTTGTAAATGCAAAATAAGATAAAGGACAGTGACATCTGTGATATGAAGAGGGTACTTTATTGAAATTAAATTATTTTATTTTATTTCTATTAATGAATTAATAATATTAATTGCATTTTACGAGTGATATTGATATACATCTGCCTTTTTAAGGTTATAATAGAAACCAGGATCAAAACGAAATGAATTATGTTATTGTTTGTTTTCTTTCTGTCTTTTTATTTCTTTCTTCATTCATTTCTCTTTCTCTCCATTTCTTTCTTTCTTTTTGTTTCTTAAACTTTATTTCTCTTTCTTTCTTTCTTTTTCTTTTATTTATTTTTATCTTTTCTTTTTCTTTTCTTTTCTTTCTTTATCTTTCTATCTTTTCTTAATTTGTCTTTCTTTTTTGTTTCTCTTTTCTTTTCTTTCTGTCTTTTCCTTCTTTATTTCTTTCTGTTTCTCACTTTTTTCTTTTCTTCATTTCTCTTTCATTTCGTTTCTTTCTTTCTTTCTCTTTCCTTCTTTCTTTCTTAGTTTTCTTTTTCTTTCTTTCTGCTTTCTCTCTTTTTCTTTCTTTCTGTCTTTTCCTTCTTTATTTCTTTCTCTTTCTATCTTTTTTCTTCTCTTTCTTTTTGCCTTTTCCTTCTTTCTTCCTCTTTCTCTCTTTTTCTTTCTTTCTTTTTATTTTCCTTCTTTCTTTCTGTTTCTCTCTTTTTATTTTCTTTCTTTCTTTTCTTGTTTCCTTTTCTTTCTTTCTTTTCTCTTCTTTCTTTCTTTTTTATCTTTTCTTTCTTTTTGTCTTTCTTTCTGTCTGTCTTTTTCCTTTTTTCTTTCTTTCTCTTCCTCTCTTTCTTTCTTCTTTTTTTAAAAATGATACCCTGGGAGGCATAATCTGGAAGTAGCTTCATTTCATTGTACTATTGGAACTGAAGCTACTGTCTTGCCTTTTTAATTCTCAATGCTAATTGTAATAAGTACTTTGGAGAAAGAATGTTTAATATAAACACATTTAATGATACAAATTCAAATAAATTAAAGTTCCCGCTGTTTAGTTATTCTGCCAGTCGCCCCACCACTACCAATGGGGAGGGCCACCTCCAAGATTCTCGTACCCACACCACCAACTTTAAAAGTTTTAAAAATCAGTAGACACCCTACATAGCTCGATTTAAACTCTGCTAAACTCTCTGATTTTCAGAATTTGCCTAATTGACATAGCGTACCAATTGTCTTAACAATGTTTGGTCAAAAGTTAAGTTCTCAGCCCACGTGGGGAATCGAACTTGTGAGCGCTTACGTCAAAGGTGGAAAGCATTGTTCGTTTAGATTCATGGGAACACCCATTCAGTACTAACCCCGTAGGAACAAAAATGTAATCGCTGTGAGTAAAACTACTACACTACCGAGTAATGTTTCAATAAGTAACTTACAAGGCGAACTAAGAGCCGGATCTAAACCCTGCCACGTGTTACATTCTTCGGGCTGCATGTATCTAGATATTTTCCCCGAAGAGCATCCACGGATTTTGAAATGTCCAGGTTTATACAAAGTACATTCAGTCTAAAATTATATATTGATTTACATGGAAATCGTAATATGTTTACGAAAGGAGGAAGTCTTCTAAGTACATTATGGCTTAAGCCTGTCACATATCCAAGGGATCTAGGATTTCTTCCGGGAATATAGATGCAAAAGTAGTCCAGATCATCCACAAGGTATTATCCCAATATTCACGTGGTGATATCCCCAATATTATGTTAATTTAAGAAAACTCTACCTTGAAATAAAATTATTAATATATCGGGGGACACGATGGTTCCCGCTACATAACCCATTCCGGAGTATATACAGAGTCGCGGCAGAGTGAGATTTTACTGTATAAAAAAATAAATAATTGAGAATTTTTCCTGCTAAGTTGGCTACCCTGCTTCGAAGTAGATCACACACACACACACACATTTACTGCATTTGCTGAAAGGGAATGTAATCCAACTTCCTTCTAGTTTTAATGTTTTTCTTCTTTTTACATTTTAATCCGTCCCCCCGTCCGCCTCATTTGTAAAAGTGCATTTTTATTGCCCAGGTCAATTAAATACGTTTCAACAACTTTACTGCAGAGATACTGCACAACAGTGGAAAAAAAAAAATGTGAGTGTGTGTGTGTGTGTGTGTGACAGAGAGAGAGAGAATGGGAATGGGAAATATATCTTCAAAGAACTCGAATTTAGACGCAGAATGAGATAAAGGTGTCAGATATGTGAAGTATGTAGACAGCGGCACTAGAATGTTCATGCAGTAATAGACTAGTAGCCATTGGTCAACATCTTTTTGTTTAGCGACATCATTGCTAGATGGCTGCGCTTCCGTTAATTTAAAAGTCATCAGAAGAGAATATACATTACTAGGAAAAAAATAGATTATTACAATTTGAATATATGATTTTAATACGAAATTTAAGAATTAGACGTCTGTCTCTTGAGCTAATACGAAGAAAAAAAGTTGTATAAACATATAAGGAATAGGTCGTGGTTACTATTAATAACTAAAGGTGATTTTTATGGTATGGGAGTTCAAAGTGAAAGTAAGGCTCCATAATCAAACTTGTCCAAATTGCATTCTTGCCACAAACCAAATAAATTAAATAACCAATAACCGATCACTTGAGGAAGATCTATTTTGTTATTCATACGCAGAATGAAACATTCATTTTACATATATGCGAAGCATCTAAGACTCAGGCTGGGATAGGGGAAGGGAAAGGATTCGGTAAGGTATCGGCCAGAGCCTAGGTAGAAGGTGCCATCCCGGCATTTGCTTGGTGTGACTAAGGAAAAAAACTTCAGTCAGGATGGTCGTACGCTGGGATTGAATCCGTGACCTCCCGAATGCTGTAGCAACGCTCTACCACTGAGCTACGCCGGCTTGGTATGCGAAGCATGTACACGTAGTAAAATGGTCAGTAGCAAATGTTTGAATTTCTTAATATCGCAAAGAGGATTTATCATTTTGGATTTGTCGAAATCGTTTGATGTAAATGGAACTTACAGTATTAGTAAGAGATCGTTTGATAAATAATGCAGTTTAATCTATCGGAATTTTTTTAAAGCCATTCTACAGGATAATTATGAATTAATGTATTTATTACAGACTATTTTGCTAGTAAGTACACATACTTCACATATAGGCCTACGTAAAATGCACGTTTACTTTTGCACACAAAAGAGTACTTCAGTTAAAACGAAGCCATTCTCCGTAGTATTAGCAATTTAAAATTACTTTCAAGTTTAATAATAAAATATAAAGCTTTTGCTGCAAAGAAGCCGGAACTAATCGAGTAAAAGTACAGAAAAAAAATGAACATAACAGAAATACGGAGGAAAGAAATCCGAAACATTATTGGCTGGAAATTCGTTACGAGGTGATAAAATTGACTGCCAGCAAATTATAACATTAAAGACTGGACAATGAAATAACCCATCTAAAAATAAACTATTTAAGGGACCTATTACTTTATATCATGGAGTAGTAAATGCACTACTGGGTTTGATTTCCAAAATTTCATATTGTCTTTCGTCTTTCCCATAATTTTTAAAAATTGGAAGAATGTTGGAAGCGAGCCTCGATGTAGATGTAGAAAATGATGAATATTCTGTATTTGTAGTAACTAAATATTCCTGACTATTTGTCTGACCACACACATTTTAAATTTATGTAAAAGTATACATTAATTTTACATTTAAGTAATATGGCATAATTATTACAGACAATTAATTTAGAAGTATGTATTTATTTTTAAAGTTTTGCATAGGGAAACCCCATAGTGTAACAAATATTGTGTTCCCGTTGGTAAGAGAATCTTGAAGAAAATATCTAGAAATGAATTTTTTTAATTCTATTTATGGTGTTTGGCACTGAAGGCTCAGACTGAGGAAGAGGATGTTGGAAAATAGTCGCCCATGAGCTACTTTATAGGCACCATCCTGGCATTTGCCAGGTGTGACGTAAGAAGAAAATCCTGCGAAAACCTCAGTCAGGATAGGGGCCGCTTGAATCGTTCCCAGGACCTTTCGATAGGTAAGACAACGTTCTACCTTGAAACTTTCTACCATTTCGATTTCGAAATTAGAAAGAAAAGAAAACACACACAAAAAAATCACAACATAGAAAATAATATCAAATTGTAAATAAGCTCTCTAAAGTTAAAGATTACTGGTTGATCAGGGCAAAAGTCATTACTGTCTCGTAAAAAAAGGACCAATCATTAGGTTTGAAACAAAGATAGGTAACGTAAGAGAAACAGGAAGTAATTCTTGCACAAGTAACAATCACACTTAATAGATAGTGCAATCTTTTTTTCTTGATATGTCGTAGTTTACACTATTTTAAATGTATTGTTTTTTGTGTAAGAGAGAGAGAAAGAGAGGGAGAGCTATTGATGCAAGAAGAGGGGGGGCCCGTATACCGTAGGAGTGATGATGCGTTTTTTTTGTCGATGTTTATACGTAAACCGTAGTAATACGTCTCTAGACTTTTCTTGTTGTTCGTTACGTAATATCGACGAGAGGTGAATAGCCTCGAGACGAAGTTCCTGTTTATCTGATACGCCACCTCTCCTTGTTATACGAGGCATGTAGCTCTCTCATCTCTCTCTCTCTCTCTCTCTCTCTCTGTGTGTGTGTGTGTGTGTAACTGACCACTTATCTACTTGGCGTTCTCACTATAACGCGCCATTCTGCTGACATCACGCTGCAGATATAGGGTTCGCTTCCCAGCCAAGTCCTACCCACTTCTAGTCCGACCATACACACACATAGGTAGGCAGCGCTGTCTGGCGGTTAGTATTAGTATTACGATGAAACACACAATACCTGATTTATTTAAAGAAAACCTGAAGAGTTGAAACAATAACACATGACATGTATTAAATTAAATAAGGCTCTTTGTGTATCATTTAGCAACCATGAATAAAAATGTTCGAAGGAACTAGTTTCTACGTTCAAGAAGGAACAAAATCTAGCACTGAACCGTGTGTCAAATAGAACATGTAGAATGCTAATATTACATTTGCGTAAAATATATACGTAGATCCGGGCAATTTTTTTACAATTCCACCATATTCTACAATTTCTCGACTTAGAAAAGGACAGTGCGATTTTTCGATATCTCGGTCGTTCGATTTATATTCCAAAAACTGAAATATCGATATCAAGTAAAATCGATATCAAATGATTTTTTTTTTAATTTGATCTATATACGATTTCAACGATATTGGGTACGAATGACATTTAATTTCCAGCGTTTAGATATGAATGATATTGGATTTCTAACGATATTTTGACACGAGTGATTTTCGACGTTTCGATATAAACGATTTTTTTTTATTTTTCGATAATAACTGATTTTCGATTTTTCGATATGAATGATATTCCCATTTTTAAAATATGAATAATTTTCGATATGAAATGTTCGATATTTTCGATATATCGTTCGATTTTTTATTTGTTAGCAATATCGATGTGCGATATTGAAATTTAAAAATCGCAAGTCATACTTAGAAAATCCCATCGGACACTTTGTTTTTTGTATCCTTTTCACTTTCAACTCAAATTCTTGAAAAAAAAAAAACAGAGGAAGATTAATCTTTGTCGTGTCTTACCTGTGGCGCTATACATGTCCACATTGTTGAGCAAATCTGTCCCAATAGACGATGTCTTGTTCCAAAATGTTGATCCGGGAATTGATACTTTAACTGCTTCCAAATCATTAAGCGCAGATTGAGTTTCATATCCTGTCTCTATATAGGACCAGCATAACGCTTAGTCATCCGTGTTGCATACCCAACAGGGGTTGAGTGTTTCCATTGCCCATTGGAAAGAATATTCAAGGTTCGTATTAAAAATAAAGATAACATTGGAACTGCCAAACATTCTGTTTCCTAATGATGTAAATACATTTGTATCATTAACTGAAATAATAATGACCATGTGACAATAATAATTATTTTCTGAACATCTATTAATTAGTTTCAGCTGAATTAATCGACTATATTTAAAATAGGCACCATTTGTGTTTTCAGAACGATTCCGCCGTGAAAAAAAAAAATCTCGTAGTTACAACTCAGCCTGAGTCTGAGATAATATGGGCCGCGAATTTAGTTTCCCGATTCCCAAGGATTTGAAGGTTAATCGATAAAGAAGGTGTTTGGTGACTGGGAAGTAGAAAGTAGTAGACGAAGTGGAAAATATGCACAAATAAAAGAAAGGAATAGTGAAATGTTCTGAATCTTAAAGTCTGACCTCACTGTCGCGGTGATTGTGAGGGCCAAAATTCACAACTTCAAAGTGAGGGACAAGCGAATGGACTGAGTGAGTTTGAGGACGAAATTTAAAACGTGAGGATGATTGAGAATGAAGACAAAATGAAGACGAGAGAATGAGAGTGAAGCGAAGATATGTGAGCGTGATGGCGGAGCAAAAATGTGAGGGTGGGGGAGATTTGTTGTGAATCATTTAAGCGAACTTTTATATATATATTTTTTAATTCTCAACACTGCAAATATGAATTATGGAGACAAAAGCAGTGGAGGTCTTATGCATTATTTAAGCGAAATGAGATGCAAGGAGGAAAGACGGCTCAGTTGGGAATAATTAACCTCCTTACTCGTGATTTCTACAGAGCTGTATCTGTTAATGGAATAATATCACGGTACTCGTGCAAGAACCCTCTTCATCTTTACCTTTCGCGTAACCCTTCCCCCCCCTCCCTCTTGCTACCAGTTAATTCCATTCCAGAAGAGAATTAGAGAGATTTTGGTCGTATAGTGTCACAAGAAACTACGAATTTGGCCTATTTACATATTCGAGAATGTTTACAATACTGTACACAGAATAGTTAAACAGGAAGTATATTTATTTACGCACCTTGTTCCATAAACCTTAAAGTTTTTTTTTTTTTAAAGTTTACGCCGTCACTGTGGTTAATTCATACACAGTGGTCATGAATGAGACTAAAGATACGTCTCTGTTCACTTATAATACATATTTTGTGAGATAGGTAGGTGCTACAATGTTTACGAAGAACAGTGTAGAAAACGCATTTCGTTCACACTTTAAAGACAATTTTTGTACACTTCATGTAACTTTTGATCTTTGCATGCATACTTTTTTTGACTTGCAGTCGCTATTTGAACATGCTTTCAACATAAATTACAGGTTGGCTCTAGGAGTTTTTTCTAGCCTAGGAGATGATGATGATGATGATGGGTGTTCTATCCAGAAGCAGGTCTATCTTTTCAAGGTGATCCAATGATGTTTCCATTGGCTTCCACCGGATAAAGAAGACGTCCTAAGAGCGGAACATACAGTTTAAAGTGGGATATGAACTACATGTGACCTTGCCATATATCGAACTAGGGACCCCTTGAATGAAAGAAAAAAAAAAGGCTTGTGCAGGATCGTGTCGATAATAGGCTATTGCGTTAGCCATTGACTTAGGAAGAACACAGAAAACACGTTACTTTTCTCGTTATATATTTTAAAAAAAGTTGGGTACAAAAATAAATGAACTTGACTTTAACATAACCTGTTGTGAACGAAATGTGTACAGTAGGCACCAAAAGTTTGTACTCAGTCGTATAATTTCTCCAAATAACTTTGAAGTGGATTGACCAATTTGAATACAGGCTTTTGTAAGTTACACAAAATCACATTCTCATTTGCCGTTTCAGAAAATCGTATTCAAATGGGTCTATCTATTCCAAAGTTACTTGAAGAATAAATTTTCCGACTAGGTACAAACTTTTGGCGTTGACTGTACAAGGCCACCGTAGGAAGCTAAGTGTGCAAAATTCATTTTTAGAAGAACAGGTTAAACAATCCGGACTTTTTGTTCACATTATTTTAACTTTTTTTTTTAGCTCAAAAATATGAATATATCACTTTTTACAGTGTATCAATGTGAAAATTGAGTGTCATTTTGAAATACGTTACTATCAATTAAATTTTCAAGGGAAAACAAAATACTTAAAAAAAATATATACAGCTAAATATGAAAAGAAAAACAAAATTCATTACACAGCACATTGTTGTGTATCCGTCTATAAAGATATTAATTCATATCTCATACGCTTTAAAAATAGCTACTATTAACATGTTTACGTCTGGAGTAAATTAGTTTATAAACACTTAAGAAGGTCTCTCTGTTTTGCTACGTTTGCGCTTTAGTGATAGCACGTGTTCGCTATTTACTTTTTTGTGTGTTGAGTGAGGATCGGACATATCTTTTGCTGCGTTCGCATAATATTGTGAATTACTTGTTTTGTTGTTGTTGATGTGTTGAAGTGACATCTATATTCATTATACTGCACCAACGTTTTCATCTTGTTATCACACGGAAGCAACGAAACGGTGGATCGGAAAAGTACAAGACCGAGTTTAATATTTGAAATAACATCATAATACGTCCCTCGATAGTCTTTGAGCAGTTTTTTTTTTCTTGTTTTCCATCTCGCAATAGAATGCATGATTCTCGGATTTTTTTTAAATTTTAACATTTAATAAGATAGAAGCTTCCGCTTAGCCATTGATTTTGAAGGACCTTTCCAATATGCGGGGTGTCACCCCTCAAAATCGTCGACCACAACTTAGACACAACCGCCCCTAACTTAGAAAATTGTACTATTGGAAATCGATTTTAAAAATAACCTGCAAAACTTTACTTACACCCCCGAAACTGAAAATCGTGGCAGAATCTCTGTGCTTAGTGCTAAGCAGTTTCTTCCTATGCGAGCGGTCCTGTGTTCCATCCCCGGTACGGTTCTCAGTTGATCCAGTACCGTAACGTCAATTAGAAATCAAATTAATATGTAGCGGTGTGGAAAAAAAAAAATAGAAAGCCCTACAAAAAGAAGCCCATTTTAACAACACTCTGGCGTAATTTACATGACAAACTGAATAAATGAATTGTTCTTTTTTAAAATTTCATTGAATATGCAATCAGTATTGCCATCCTATGCAAATTCTTGGTCTTTTTAAATTTTTCTCAGTGACTATTTATTAGTGAATGTAAAGCGTGTACTAATTGAACACCTGAGTGGGGATTCCCCCGAGTGACGGTAGCTCAGTTCGTAGAGCATTGACTTATCAAACGGAATGTCCTGGAAACGATACCAACGTCCTGACTAAAGTTCTTACATAAATTTTCGTCAATCTCACCAGGAAAATGCTGAGATGGTGTTTGCAAACTAGAAGACCGCTTTCCTTTCAACATCCTCTCTTCTACCTTGTCCGGACCTGAGCTAAAGTTGCCTAAAGTTGCAAGTTGAATCCCAGAAGAAAACTAAGTGCATTACTAAATCGTATTTATATGTAGGATTCCATGTGTTATTCTCATTTTGGTACATTTTTCGAATATCTTTTTTCATCTCACTTCCAAGGTTACATTAAAACCTGCTATTCTTATTACTACTCCACCAGCAACACTTATAAGATACGGTGGATTGCATATAGTTTAGGGAAACTTAATTGAATTAAAAAAAAATAACGGACTGGAGATCTCAAGGTGTTTACATACGGAAAGTAAGACTTCTAACACACAAAAAAGTAATTGTATTTTTTTAGCGTGAGAAATGAAAGAGATACTTTTTCGCATCGGATATAAACATTTTTTTTTTCGCCTTTGCTAATTCAAGTTCTTTTTGAAGTCACATTTGAAAACATAAATCTGATAAGAAAAGCCGGCCGGGCCAGGTCAGCCAAGGTCACTGACACAGGTCGCACACATTCACTCTAATCTCTCCTTCTCCTTCCTCTCTTGGCTGCCCGTCCGCTTTCCCTTTCTTTCGCTCTAGGAGGAAGCACTTAATCGATGCTGGAAACCGAGAATTAGTCCCCCCCCCTTCTCTCTCTCTCTCCATCTTTTTCTGGGTTTTGACCTTGTAGCAACTCCCTCCGACTAGACGGTTCAATAATGCACCAGGTCCACTCTTATACCTTGCACGCGATTATGTCGCCACATTCTCCGTAGAATACCGATTCCGACAGGTAAAGGGCAATACGTGTATGTATATCTAGAAGTCACACTTCTTAGAAAGGTATTATGTTGAGTTTTTTTTTTTTCGTTTCTGTAAAATACACACACTTCCAAAAACATTTGTTTTTATAATGGTAAGAAATATGACGTAAGATAGAGGGGAAAAAAGTAGTTCAGTGGAATATAAAATCAATAATTCTCCTCCCTGTTCCCTTACATGAGTAAATAGGGCGGGATGACAGCGTAGAAAACCAAATATTCTTGCAAACCCATGCTCCGATACCACTAACTGGACTGCAGGACATTTACCTTTCGGCTATAATAAACGTAGAAAAAAAGCACACAGAAGATTCTTAGAGACAGTTTAGAAATATTTTTTCTATTGTAACAGTATGACGTTGTAGGTTATATACTATAGAAACCCGTGTTGATGACCGCAGTATGAAAATAAACGCATGTGCTTCTTCTTCTTCTTTTTTTCTCGAAAAAAAACAAACAAAAGAAAGTTATTGAAATGTTGCGTAAATGCAATAAAATATTGAAACACTTTTCAAAAGAATGTTGCAGAAAACTGAGTGAAAGAAAAAAAAAGTCTACCTCCCACTTTTATTGCCTTAATGACATGATTTGGAATATTGCAACAAATTTGGGGAATTGGAAATATATTTCAAGGTAAATGGAATCATCGTAATATTGTTTTTTTTTTGTTTATATGACAACACCCCGAAGGTCAATGTCATAAGTATTTCTGTTGCAAAAGAATATTTCGTTGGAAACAAAAAAAAAAAAAAAATCAAAGCTCTCTCTCTCTGTTTGACTATCTTTCCTTCAAATGTGTCGCTCTCGGAATGTTAGAACAAAATTTGAAATGGACAGTGTGCGGTTCACAGAAAGTTTCTTGCAAGGCGAACTTATGTGGTAAGTTTCGTAGTAAATAGTGTAGAAAATGGCCTTCCAGCATAAGTAATTATCACTAATTAAGATTATGTTGTTTTCTTTTCCTCTTAAAATTTGTTGAAGGATTATTTCAATTTTTCTTTGCAAAACATCAACCAAATTATCTTGTTATTTGCACTTTTAGTTAGTTAACTTTAAAATGGTTTACTTTCTTAAAAATACATTGACGTCACAAAATCCGTGTTGCTAATTCAACAACTGCAATATATCAACCCTATTTTTATAGCTCCCAGATTTAGTAGTCATATTATTTTTATATACATAACAGAAAATATGCTTCACTCACATTGAAAGATTTTATGTTTATCGTATTGTACTCAAACATTTTTTTTTTTTGCTGAAACAAACTTTACATAAAGCTTTTATACACTTTCTATTTATGAGAATATATACTAGTAACTAATGATTAGAATTAGAATTTATTTTAAGGCCTTTAGGCAACTATGGCTCAGGCCGTATGGACGATGATGGGATGAATTGGTCGAATGTAGAAAATGAGAGGAAACGGGAGTACCCCGAGAAAAGTAGGGATCGATCCTACAAACCCTAGCACCAGAGGTGAGCGCTCTACCCACTGAGCCACCGTGGCACTGCTAACTAATTATTAAGAGCTCGGTTCTTTGGGAAATTTACTATTCGTTAATGTTCGAGATCTTTGCTTCTCCCAATTCAAAGAATTTGTTACGTTTAAAACCTCAGAAACATTCATGTCTCAACCGAGATTCGAATTTGGAAACTTGTAACTCGTGAACTGAAGTCTGTCTTCACTGGACAATTCCGACAACAATCAAATTTTAGAATGGAAGCCAAATTTTTGAAGAACTTTGAACTTATAGGTCTAATGGGTTGCCTTCAGGCAAGAATGCAACGCAAATCAAGCGTACTTTTGTGAATTCCACGTTTTTAATAACGATAAATTATGATAGCGCTTCTGACTACGAATCGGGCGGCCCGGGTTCATATCCCGGTCAGGACACTGGTGGCTTTTCTCACAGTTTTCCCATGCCTGGCACTCTGAGGTGCACTCAACCTCCTACCAAATTTAGTACCAGAGGTAAAGGCGGTCGAGCATGGGACACATCCACATCCCCCATGCGCCCTTCACGGCGCGTGCGCATCGCACGAGGATAGGCTTCCCTTACCTTCCCATGTAACGAACAATAAGATGAATTATTCGGCCTATCACAATGACAGCTTATTGATTCAAAGCGGAGAAAATAAGCAACTATGCCTAGAACGAGGTGTTTATTTTGGTATGATACATGTTTATGACAAACATTGGCATACAAAATCTTTTCTTAATTCTTCGTGAATATTGTGACTATTCTTAACAGTAGACTACATGGAGACTACACAAAGTAACTACGTACACACGTTTGTACCTGAACAAAACCAGTATTATTCCTACAAGTAATTATCTTGTGACTTTGGACTTTCTCAGCGTTTACCTGTAAGCCTATTCCACTCAAAATTCCGCTAAAGAAAGATTTTTTTTTTTTTAGATTTGAATTTTTAGATTCCTTTAGAGTATGTTAGCTGATTTTGGAAATTCTAATTGCCTGTTAACTTGGAAAGTTTCATTTGGGATGAAAACAGCCTTCAGCTTGAATTGGCCGTACAAATAGACCTGTTTTACAATTATATTTGTTAAGACAATATTATGTGATATATGCCCAACCGTCTCTGTAGGGAATGCAGGTTTGGGAAAATGAAATTTAGAATTTGATACTTCCATTACTATTAACAGAACCAGAGGCGCCGTTTGAGGGTTACGGGGGCTATTGACCCCCAACCCTGGGTTTGGGAATATACACCCATTAAAACGTATAATACCTTAAAAAAGGCAAATTAAAGTGACATAAAAACACAATGAAAAGTATAGAAAAATATTTTTTTTTATTTCGATCCTTCGTAGGAGTTCCGAACCAAATTCATAACTAAAACAACTACCCGTAACATCCTACGCAATGTAGGTCAACGAGTTTTAATTGCCTGTTATGGTAATTCATTTAGCGACAACCTCACAGAAAAATCTAAACTTAGAAATAATTTTAGTTTTATTTATAGTGCGTTTTTAAATCGGGAGTTTACCTTCGTCCTCTGTAGAAAGTTTATATCTCTATGCCCTTTTGCTTTCATATATGTATTCACTCGAGTATAATTAATTCTGCGTCACGTCTTCATAAAGTTACAATTGGATCGCCGAAAGACCTTTTGCGATGCCTGTAAAACGTTCACTAGCTTTATAATAACAGTGATTCTCAAACGGTGTGCACGGTGACACTAATATGCCGTGATCGTCACACGGTCACAATGCAAGTTTAAAACATTTGTTAAACTGTTATTTTAAACAAACATTTACGCATAGCATATACTGCTATCACCGCTACGAGAAAATACCAGTTCTGCCCATCGCTATCATGGCACACAAACGAAGAAACCTGCCAACAACATTGTTCCCGTACCACGTTTACCGAAATTGAATACCAAAAACATTTCTGGATTTTTACTTTTTATTTATTACATTGCTAATTTTATTTTGAAATATAATTTTCTAAATTTTAGGGTTGATCGACAGTTTAATCTAACACTTCTGGCGAGTTTCTGCCTTTGTGGACTCTGACACTTGGTGTGGGGCTCTGATAGTTTGTGTGGTGTTTCTCACCGTTTGCGTTGGGATCTCACTGGTCATGTGGGGCTTCTGACCGTCTTCAAGTTTGGGTTTTCTGACCGTTTTTATGGGAGTTTTGACCGTTTATGTGTGTGGGGATTCTGACCGTTTGTGTGGGCGTTCTGACCATTTGTGTGGGGGTTCTGACCGTTTTCGCATTTGGGGATTCTGACCGTTTATGTGAGGTTTCTGACCGTTGTGTGGGGTTTCTGACCATGTGTGTGGGTGTTCTGACCATGTGTGTGGGGGTTCTGACCGTTTTCGCATTTGGGGATTCTGACCGTTTGTGTGGAGGTTCTGACCGTTTTTAGTTTTGGGGTTTCTGACCGTTGGGGGTTCTGACCATTTGGGTGTTTGGGGTTTTTGGCGGTTTTGTGGGGATTCTGACCGTTTGTGTGGGGGTTCTGACCGTTTTTACTTTTGGGGTTTCTGACCGTTGGGGGTTCTGACCTAACCCTAGAAATTCGGCGAAACTTTCGCGGGAGCTGCCCGCAGAAAGTCAAGTAAGACATTGAACTAAATGAGCCGTTTCACATACGCGCGAGAGCGAGGCGGACGATAAGAGAGAACAGTGTTGCTAGGAAACACCACGAAATAGGCTGCATTTTCATCAATTACACCAGGCCGGTAGCTAGAATTGTTTCATTAAAAGCTAATCTTCTTGTTGGATCATAATAATGTTGATATGAATGTTCATAGAGCTGTAAACAAGAAGTTATTTCTTTGTTATGTATTGTCAGTTAAAATAATAATTACTTATATACATTTTTCATGAAATTGTAGTAGTTTCACGTCGAAAATTTGAAAGTGAATGATATTCCCGTTTCTCATATATCTACGATATTAATAAATAACTATTTGTTCTGATTTTTGTACAAGCAGAAAACATTACACAGTCTAAATAAACTAAAGTAGGCCGGACGCACCGGAACTGTGTTTCGGCAAATCAGTTTAAAGACAGAGTACATTTCATTTACTCATTTTCTGTTATACATTTTATTTACTCGATACTGTATTAATGATGATGATGATAGGTTTTCTACCCCAAGGCAGGTCTTTGACCCGAAGATCCCTGGGCAAGGTGAACCCATGGTGGTTTGCCATTACCTTCTATGGGAAGATGGCGTCCTGAGGACGGGACCTACAGTTTAACGTGGGATTCGAACAATTTGTGTACCCACCGGGAATCGAACCCGGGACACCTTAATTACAAGGCTACGAGCTTGACCACTCATCCACCGGAGAGACTACTGTTTTAAAGGTCAATCTTTTTGCTACTTTAATTGTTCTAAGTAATACTGGTTTCGACCCATACACATTTCAAATAAAGGTGAAAGAAAAACTTCTTTTTAAAAAAATCTCGGAATTATTCCACTATTTTGGCAGATATCCCAAACAAGCAAAATATATATTTTCGGTAGCAAATAGTCACAAAGCGACGGCAAGCCGATGTTGTTTTCTGAAGGACAACAGGCAATAATAATAATAATAAGAAGAATCTTTCAAACTGGGCCTTTGTACAAATATTCAGGCTATTGATTTAAACCACTCATTTGGAACTAATATATATTTTTAAATAACGAACTAACAAATTAAAGAAATTTCCTTGCTAGTCATATTATCATCAGTGTGTCCATTGCCACCACGTCAATAAAACTGGTTACACAGCAACCCTGTTCGCAGAAATTTCCCGCGTAGTCAATGCCCGCGTTGATGTGATTGGATCAGCGAGAGCGAGGCGGGCGCGGGAAAACTCGCTCTCGGCCGGCTCTCGCGCGTATGTGAAAGAGACGTGACGAATGACGATCAAAGCAAAGACGAGAACTCAAAATCGAGGTAAAAGACCTTACCGTTCCGTCAGCTTTCTCAACATCTAGTATTTGTTTTTCCCAAGTTCAAGAACTTTTGTTTGATTTTTTTGAAGCTCTAGTTTCAATGGTTTCATTCATAACAATATTTGTGTAGTATATTATTATTTCTGGAATATTATTATCTTCTTAATTGTTTATTCTTCCCAGCGCTGACTGTTGATTAGTTCTATAAGAATAAATCGGCTTTCTGTCTGCTTTGCCCTAGATTTTTTATAATCTAAAATGGGTTTCCTCTGATAACATTGTTCTGTAATTCAGTATTTAATTTCGAACTCTCCTCTCACTATCCTACGATCACTCGAGATTTCGAAACTGTTTAGAACAGATTTCGAAACTGTTCTGCACCAAATTTTTCATGGGTGCTATGAGTGGTCCCAACATACTAAGGTAGTCAGAAAGTAAGGTTCCCTAATTAATATATACTTTTATATTTCAAACATTAAGCGGCTTTTTCGCTAGTTGAAGAGAACTACTACATTAATTTTAAGGAATGAGACCTTGATATACAGTAAAATCACTTACCGGTGCACCGCGGTGCCAAGAAATATGAGTTGTTGGCAATTATGAGCTGTTTACATAATTTTCTCGTTACAACTTATTACGAACTTTAATGGATGTGTCAAGGAATCAGCGAATTCTGAATCAGAATTCAGAATATTCCACGCGAACCTTTTAACCTACTGTGTACTACGTTCATAATATACTGAAAACGTATGTCCAAACATGGTACACAAAAAACGATGGCGTATTCTAGTTCTTCACACACACACGCATACACTGCAAAAAATAGCTGTGTTAATTCAACACAATGCGGTGTCCCAGCGTGACTACCACTTTTGTGTGTTCAATCAACACAACACACGGTGTTGATTTCGGTACTCTGAAAAAAAAAAACGTCACGGCTGCAATGAGATTTGTACATGAGTTGTTCTGTTAGAAGTCGAGCGTCTTACCGACTTGGCTAAATCGTCAGACAGAAAAGGCATTAGATGCAAACTATATTTAGTGAATAACATTTGAATTAAACTACTACACTATACATTTAAACAGTGTAGAGGATCAAATATATGTTGCTGAACCCCCAAGACAAACTAAGTTACTTGCACGACTTATCCCATGGTTTAATCACTTCCTATTCGTCAATAGAGAACCATAATTTCAGTTCATTGAGAATGTTCTATTTCTATGAAAGCAAGCAAGATGGCGACAGCCAAACACTTGAGCAGCATTACTGCTTTCTTATCGTAACAACACGTCAAATGCTGCGCTTGCTTTAATAAAAATGGAACATATTCTCAGTAAATGAGGATTGTGATCCCTAATTGATCAATGGAAAAGTGATTAAACCATGGCATAAGTCGTGAGAGTATCTTTGTTTGTGTCTGGGGTTCAGGAACATTTTTTTACCATCTACGTTGTTTCAATCTAGTACTCTTTCCATCTGACGATTTAGCGAAGTTGGTAAGACGCTGGACTTCTAACTGAGCAAACCATGTTCAAATCTAGCTGCAGCCGTAACTTTTATTTTCTTCCAGTACTGAAATCAACACCGTGTGTTGTGTTGATTTAACACACAAAAGTGGTAGTCACGCTGGGACACCGCATTGTGTTGAATTAACACAGCTATTTTTTACTGTGTAGAATTGATCCAGCGACTGATAACCATATGAATAAAATTACAACGAAATTATCATGTAAAATTGCAAAATCATAGAATCCTGTAAAGCATGACTTCCTTGAAATGTTTCTGTTCCGAAACATACAATGAGAAAAAAAAAAACTACAAATAAAAAAAAACACTTTTTATTTTCATGTTTCCAAAGTGGTTATTAAGTCACACACGAGTTACTGGACTGACTACAATGTTGTTTTTACGACACAATATGGCTTATTTCCTTCCGATGTAATTCTTGGTTTTGTTTGTTTGTTATTTTTCGAAAATAACTTCGCAGAAATGCTATAAAGGGGTTTTACTGGTAAAAAAAAATTGTTTACAATAGTGTTTCATTGAACCCTATTGTATAAGTGTTTCGTAATTTGAAACTTTTCAAAAGCAAAGCTTACGCTATTATTCAACCTACTTAGTACTGCAGAAGGCCATGGTGCATCGAGATGGTGATGGTGTTGGGTGTCAACGAAGCCACAATTTAATCTCTTATTTTTTGACTATATCTACGATTGTTTTCTTAAAATTAGCTTCGTGGGAAAGAAAGCAGTTATAAGAACGCAGTGATTACAGAGTAAATAGAAATTTCAAAGATAAAAAAAAAAGTGACCTCGACTTGGTAACGAGTACATCAAATGAAAAAGTGATTTCATCCCTTTATGCACTAAGATATGAAATACAAAGAGCTGTTGTATTTTTATTTAAATAACATTTCGTTTATGTGCATAGGTCAACCACATGTGTTTCCGTGCTTGTAGATTCTCATTGGTTCGATCAGGGGCGGACGATTAGTGCGAATAATTGCAATCAAATATTGACAATTCTCAGCCAGGTCGTAGCACAAACCTCGATAATAGGTGTCTGTGTTTCAGCAAAAAGGACTAGCTTTAATCATTTTTTTTTTTATTATTATTATTTGTATAGTGTTTATAAAGCGCACTCAGATAATTTAAGAGCCAGTGTTAAAGCTTATAAAAGAGAGAACAGTCAAGATGTTTGGCCTATTTGGAATCGACAAGTCCTTGTGGTTAGCCATGGAAGCAGCGCTGTAAGTCATAGTTTGAGTTCTATAAGCCTCGTTAGTTCTAGACTTTAACTTTGTAATGATATTTTCCCGTTTTTAGGTATGTGAAGTCAGTACTTTGCTTTTAAATCGAAATTGGTGACTGGCTTTTTTTTTTTTTTTGAAAACTGAACTTCGAGAAACTGCCACAGCTTTTTTTTTTTTTATTTCAGCTTTTAAGCTGGTAATTATTCACAGATCACATTCCAAAAGTCAAATGTATATTTTTGCTGGCCAAAATTGTGTATTAGTAACTAACCATTTTTTCAATTCTATTTGGAAGTTTTAATTTTTCTTTTAAAAAGTTCACTTGATATATACGTAAAAAAACAAAAAAAAAAAAAAAATCAATGTAGCTTCTACATTCGTTATTCGACGATGCGAGTTCTATTCAGCGTATCCAACCTAGAAAAACATATTTTCAAGCTATTTTACTATTTTATTATCAATACTGACAACTTTAAAAGACAATTGATTTAGGCATTTTTTTTTTTTTTTTGAAAATTTAAAATAAGGCAAGCTGAATATTACTTGATGATAGAAGCTCTTGCTCAAACATGTTCATTGATTATATTCGTATTGTCTGGCTTGTACGTTACGTGAATGTTTCCAAACGTGCGTCATACGTATTTGTTTCTGTCATCTGCAGTGGATTCATATTGCCAATAATACTCGCATGTTTTCACTCAACGTGCGTTCTCTTCTGCTATGTGACACAGTGACCTAGAAAATTGATATGTGATAGATAATCGATCCAATTTTTTTTAAGTGATCAACAGAATAGCTTAATATTAGCTTAATAGCGGGTGCGTGAAGTTGACCCACCCACCACCATTAAATTTAATGAAAGCATGTTCAAAAATTTGTGCTAATTTGTTCCGTAGTTTTCAGAATTTGTGCTGCGCCCTAAGCGCGGGAAATCAAGAACCAATGTGCCTGTGTGTGGGGGGGAACTTCACTAGCCCCCCAACCAACGCAAAATCGATTCAAAC
>JAGDQP010006252.1:42227-73502 GCA_022664845.1 Lepisma saccharinum | reverse complement strand
CTGTTCGGTTTCAGATAACATTTTTGCTGCCTTAAATTATTTCCAGAGCTCGTGATTTTATTTCTTCCTAATCCCAGTTTAACTGAGAAAATAAGCAATGCTTTCTGAAAAATAATAGGAAATACTTTACTAACATTTTTTTTTTTTACATTTTGGGAACCTCTATCCACGCTACGTCTTAACTGTATTAGTTCCGGCTCCGGTTCGCTTACCTGACAAGTACATCGAACATAATAATGTTCTCCCCAACCGGGGATGTCTCCCTGCCCGGCGTCAAGTCAGGGAGACATAGGACCTGATTTGCTCATTTTTGATTTAAGGTTGGAGGTATTTTTCTTTGGCCCAGTTCCCGGTAGTCAAACCTGGCCTTATTTTTCCCCGGTTGGGAGGTATATATTTTCAGCAAGATTACATTGTTTTACAAATTGTTATAATTCGTATTACAGACATTGAGTTTGTTGTGGTTATTTATTTATTTATTCAGTTATCTTTACCTTGATGTAGTACAACTTCCGACCTGGACCAAAGACGCCAAAGGGCGATAAAAGTACAGTCAAAAAGTCGGAAAACGAGGGTGGCAAACAGAACATAGCGAAATTTGACTGGTGAAACTGAGATAAAATCTTATGCTCAGTCAGTATGATCGGCAGAAGGATTCGAACTCGCGTGTTTTCTCAATGCCAGTGCAAAATTTCATCATTGTATGACATCGCGAAATGAGTTAAATCAACGTTGCAAGATTTAAGTACACCACGGCACATTGTGAACTAAAGAAAAGTATGTAAAAGCCATTCCTTGTGGCCCTGTGTGGGTTAAACGCACCGTAAACGGCGCATGGGGATGTACACTGTACAGGTAGTGCTTCACCGTCTTACATCCCAAAATGCCCAGGAGTAAATTAGGACACTCTTGTACTCAATTCGATAGGAGGCTGAGTGGACCTTAGAGCACCAGACATGGGAGTAGTGATGACAAGTCTCCAGGGTCCAAGTCTCCGCCACACTATTGGTATTCAGACGCGCTATCGACTGAGCTATGGCCAGGGAGACAATAGAGAGACAAGTGAGTGGGTGAATTGTTATTAACATTCTAAACGAGTTGATGAGCTTCGAAACACGGGACTTACAATTTAATGGGCTCCGAAACACATGTGTACCCACCGGGAATAGAACCTGGGACTCCTTGATTAATAGCAGAGAGACAAGTGTGATAGCTGCAATCAATAGAATTTATGATACCTTCCTAATAATGTTCGTCAAAGAAATGAAGATGGTTCAACAAAAGTCAAACAGAGCCTAATTTGAGAGCACCAGCATTTGTACGGTGACTGAAGAAATATCCGTCAGGATGGTCGGTCTCCAGTTTCAAACACGGAACTCCTAATTGCTAAGCCAATGCTATACCATTGAGGCATGGCCGCTGGTGAGCATGGTTGGACTGGTAATTTCAAAGGCTATACAATAATATTTTTCTTCTTGAAATATTGACAAGATTTGTAAATATATTAAGAGAACTATCAACATCACTTGTAATAGATATCAAGATCAAATGAATTGCTGACTGTTTTGTTTTATGATATGTGAAATTTAAATCAGTATTATTTATTTAAATCGTGTTCTATGAAATTAACAGAAAGTTATCAATAAGTAATCACTAACAACAAGAGAATATAAAACAATAAAATAAAACATAGCAGAAATAGAACCTAAACGAATATAGATAAGACAGGGTTTTTCTACTTATAAAGAAATAATTTATCTTTTATCTAGTATACTTACAGAATTAACACAAGGTTAACAACCCATGGGAGAGAAGAAGGAAATGATCAACCGATGCGGGTGGACAACGTGATAAGAACTGAATTGCAACGTAGATACACGGGAACATCTGACAGAACTAAACGATGTAAAATCTCCAAGTTCTACAACAACGTAGTTGAAGATTTCATGCACCAGTGTTCTGAACATTATGATTTCTGCAGAAAAGTAACTGTGTCAAATGTTAGTTATACTGAGTACAGCAATAAAGTGGAACCAAGAGTGGACTACACGTAATGTTGTAGGTTAACTCTTTTGACGTCTCTTAAGTGTATATATTTTCTCTGTAAGTTGGTAGCACATGATTTAATTAATATCATCAATATCACTAATTCGTGCATAACTTTATTTCTTAAGTAAATATTTTAGTACTGAGCACGTGTATTATTTTCAAATATTAATACCATATATAGCTAAATAATGTAACAACAACATATTTTTCTCTGTAGTAACAACACGTTTTACCAAATACATGCAATGTCAACTTTATAATGCTGTAATTGTACTTACCTTGACAATACTTTAAGTATGAGATTCCAGTATCAAATGCTAGTGAATTAGAAATGAATTTTTATTTAAGGCCTTTAGACATCTAAGGCTCAGGCCCGATAGGAGAGGAGAAAGGAGTTGGGAAGGTGTCGGCCAGGGTCTATGTTAAATGTGCCATCCCGGTATTTGCCTGGTGTGACTGAAGAAAACCTTGAAAATAACTAAGTCAGGATGGCCGCTGGAATCGGACCCACGATCTCCCGAATGCTACGCTAACGCTCTACCACTGAGCTACGGCGGCTCGGCACCAAATTGCCAGTGTTGCTGCCATGCTGATAAGAGTAATAAATTGCATAGTGTGTATTGAGGAGTTGTCTGCACGAAGACAGTACCCGACTCGAAGATTCCCCGGGCAATGTTAGCCAATGCAAGTTTGCCATTGCCAAAACATGGACATGAAGTTGATAATTAATTCTTCCCAGGGAAATATCGTAAGAGTGCATTAGAAGACCAAGAAATCGTAAGATTCAATCAGAATTTCCTTTCTTGTTAATGTAACTAGATTCCACAAGTAATCATGGGAGTTAGTTGCTCGTTCAACAGAAAAAAAGATCCTTGTCGAGGTGAGGAAGGATTCTTTTTTAGTATCATGCAGGGTTAAGTCATTGTTTTAAAATGCTTCTTTCGTCAACTAGAATTTTGCTTCGTTATGACAACAAAGACAATCTTATTAATACTGTCAAATGCTTGGTCTTAAATTCTTATCGTTTTCTCTTCCACGACTTTGGTTATTCTCACCTTTATCTTCACGTTTCAGTACTTTTTTTCTTCTGAAAAACACATTAAGACTTCCGAAACGTCGGAAACATATTTCTGTGCAATAGTTAACATGTATTTCTGTGGGTTTTACGTAAATCACTGAAGGTAGGGTAAGTGGAATAACTCCCAGTTTTACAATCGACCGCTAAGTTTCTAGCCAGCGCTAAGTTGAGCCCAAGTCATATGTTGCGTTCTGTAAAGAAGACAAAATATAACTTAGCCTCAACTTAGCGCTGCCTAAAAGCTTAGTGGTCGGTTGTAAAACTGGATGTAAGTAGCGAGGGTGGGAACGGAGGAGGTAAAGGTTGGGGATAATATAACAGTTTTGAAGGGCCAACGTTGGGTGAACGTTGGGAAAGTGCTGGGCGAGCGTTGGGATTATGAAGTTTGGTTGAAAAAATGGGCAAGCGTTTCTTCGTTGGGCAAGCGTTGGCAAACGAGATCGTTGGGAAATGGAAGGCAAATTAGCCAATTACAACGTCAGGCCAACATTGGATTGGTTGGTGTGTCTACCATTTTTCAATGATGGCCCAACCAACTGTGCTGCTAGGGGAATTCTAAAATGCCTCGGTTGTACAGGAAAATTGAAATCAATAAAAGACCAGGCGTTTACTGCATAGTAAGTTTATGAACGATGCGCCAGATTCGATAACGCAAGACATTACTTCCATTTTTCCATTATTTTTATCTTCTTACTTCTTTTTACAGCGAAAATGGTAGTACAAACTGAGGTCACTTACGTTCACTTAAACGCAAAATATTATCAGAATATTCTACCTTCGACGATATCCATACACTTCGCACATCAGTCTACTGAGGACTGCAATAAACACAACAAATGCTTTAATTACTTGCATTCAATCTTACTTTCAAGGCCTTCATATGAGATCAGTGGACCAGTATACTAGATTGGTGCCGGTGTTCCTTTCAATGACCTTGAACGAATTGTTACTTTTGTGCAGAATTTATGAACTTATTTGAAAAAAAAGTGAATGACGTTTTAACACGTGCACCATCAACGCGCTAAAATAATGCACGAAAACTTGCACTATAGTTGTGAACAAATGCGAATCTTAATTGTATGCGTATAATATACAGCACCTGGATGATTCATAACAAAGAAAGATGCAACTGCATGTCAATCTCTGCATACATGCTTCATTAATTTTTGCCACATGATATCATGTCTTAATCAACAATCTTATCCGTGTTAAAAAAAAAAGTCACACTGCTGTGAATTAACACACTTGCCGGCACTGGCTTTCCCATATAATTAATGCCATTTATATTTTCTACTTCACTACCATGCTAAAGACGTTTTCAAAAAAGTGCTCTCTTGCGAAAAACAACTATTTGGTCACCGGTTTTCTTTATTAATTACTAAATACTTACGAAGGATTTCGGCTCAACAAATATATATTTACGGTAACCAATCATTCCTGAGTAGTTTATGCTGAATATTATGGAATGACACCCTTTTATTACTTTAACAGAGTAAATTTTTAATATCCGATGGACATTTTTTACGTTCTTATTGTTTTCTCCACTCATCATCTTCTGCACTCCTCTAGTTTTTTTTCGTAAACCTTATACAGCATCTTAGAATCTCTGTTATAAAAAAAGAGGAGAAACTATTGCTTATGAAGCAAAATAGATCCGAAAAAAACCTCTTAAACATACGATGGCCTGATTACAGCATACTAAAGTACGTATAATAGCAAGAAATGCTATATCGACAATTTCCACATGTTACAGATGAAGACGAAGAAAATAGTGGACATCGAAAAAATATACATAAACTACTGTTGTGAAAGCGACATATGACAAAGTAATTGCAAATTCCTAGAAATGTTTATATTTTTCTCTTCCTGAAACACATATAAAAACGATTATGTTACCTTTCCCGACGCGGGAAATGACTGAGTACTGATTAAGTCGAAATTTGTTAAAATATAAATGGTTCGCTGTCTATACATGAACCTCACGGAACGAAAGTAAGCCATGGAGCCTGAGTGACACAAAAAACTTTTCACATTTTGCTGAAAGAACGAGCCAAGAATAAATCATGCCTTTTATATAATCCTTGATAAAGGCTAAAGTAAATAGCTGAAAGTTCTTTTTTTTTCTGGAAGTAAGTACTCCCATTATGGGTGTTTTGAGCAGATGCTCTATTATTGAATATACAGTGAATATAGAAATAGATGCACGAGCCACACTCACAAAAAAGAATACATTTAAAATGCTTCGACTACTTACCTTTTCAAAATCCCGAACAGAAGTAGCCTTTGACACATGTACTAACTTTTTTCTGTTTATGTACGACAGCAGAATATTTTCCTCCATTCTAAAAAAAGAAAGAGGAAATGAAAGTAAACCCAAGTAATTGATTATTTGATTTTATGAACGTAATAAAGGAGCCGAAGAGCTTCTACAAACGTGACTGGAGATCCAAGAGCTCGAAAAAAATGGCTTTAAAAACGCACGTTTTATTTCATGGCTTTTTTGTACAAACTAGAATTGAGTTTATTTAAGCCCTTTAGGCAACATTGGCTCAACGAACCTCGATGGGGATTGAACCCATAATAAACACAGTAACATTTGTGCAACGTACCGAAAGTTGCTCCAGTTCCGGCTTTTGATGGCTGTTTTTTTTAAGGTAGTGAGGAAAAGGCTAGCATGAGAGCTCATGATCTAGGCGGTAACGTCGCGAAACTTCGGACCGGCAATGGGTAGGTACTTGGTTTCTACACACTGGCCAACCATTCTGACTGATCTCTCCAGGATTTACCTCAGTTTCACTAGGAGAATGCCGTGGTGGCATCATAAGGTCCTGGCCGATACCTTCCCCATGTTTGCCCTGATTATTCTTTACGTCCTAAACGAGCTGAAAGCTTCTAAGAACCGGGCTAAGTTTTTTTGTAAAGTGGGCTCCGAACCACTTGATGCCGCGGCGGATTCATGTTCAATCACGAATCAAAATCAACACGCTTCCCTCCGCTGCTCAGTGTTTACTGCTTTGGCCGCTTTTAAACAAAATTGGTAAATAATATAGAGACCAGGATTTAAACTTACATACCGAGTATTATACGTAGAAGGTATTTAGTTCAAATGTCGACAGTGAGAACTATTATGAGCACCTTTTAGAGCGCATCGAATCAAGATTTAAGAAAATTCCCGAACAAAATTTAATTACAGCACACAAAATTTAAAATAAATCAGGGTGAGGTGACGATATATGGGCCAAAGATTTTTTTATTGATTCTTGTAGTACTCAACGAGAACATAATGTTACAATTTTTCTAAAAAAGCATTGCAACATAAACAATTTTGAATACTCACGTCAGAAGATCCAATCCACATTATTTCGTAATTCACTAAAAAAAACACGAAGCTTTTCGACTTTTTAACTAAAAGTCTGAATTACGAAATAATTTGGCTTGAATCCTGTGACTTGAGTAGGCCCTACTCATTATGCTATCCACGCAGCGTTCCCAATACTTTGAATAAAGAATTTTACATGTAAAGGTGCGAAAGTAATAGGTTGGTTAGATTATTCTTGTTTAAGAAATTCGTGTTCTTTTTTAACATTATGACAATTATAATAAAAAGTTATATTTCCCTCTAAAACCGAAATTATTAATCCACGTTGCGTTAATCTACCATTGAATATTGGTGCATTTTCAGTCGTCACGCAAGGATGTTAGATTATATTTGAAGTCGCATTATTATAATCAGTGATGCTTTACATCAAGTAATATTTACAAACTTCATAAGACTCGAAGTTGTGTATAGAATGCACATTTAGCACCACCACTATATATTTTAGATATCGTGTACATTATATTTAAAATAAGTTATTGGGCAGGCTTAGTTCGAGTTTTCAACATTTTAATTCAGGAAGTTGTCTTGCTTAGTAATTGAAGTAGGTAATTTCTGCACGGAAGCTAGCTTAATTAAATCTTCATATGAGGAATCTTGCATATTTGTTAAGTACGTGTGGTATAAACCGTTGAATTTGCTTCAAATAATGTTACTTTTTTCGTTTGGGATGTGTAGAATCCAGAACGTGATGTAAAATCAAGGGATAATGTGAGAGATAGAACGCATTTGATAAGGGTGTGTGTTCTTGCACTCATATCACCCCTTGACTTTACATCACATTCTGAATTCTACGTACCTGAAATAAAAAAAAAACATTTAAAATGCATGCAAGGTGGCAGTATACTACAAATTGGCAGTATCTTACCGCAACATTATAAAGACAACGAAGCAGCTAATATAGAGAATTAATGCGATATGTTACGGTAGGATACTGCCAATTTGTGCCTGCAGTATACCTGCAGATACTAGGATACCTGCAGAAGAAATTGTAATCACGATAGTTTTACAAACTATATCTATGCTGAGTTTCCCTGCTATATAGACCGAATGACGCCCTCACTCATATTGTTGACTTCTGCTTTTAGTAAATATTTTTGCTTTTATACTATACAATTTATTTAGCACAATGCATTGTACAACAACCCAAAATTAAAATCACCGGCTAAAGTTTGAATTATACTAGAGAGTAATCTACCTCGCAGCTCTTACACTATTCTACACGGGTATAAAATATAAACATTTGATACATAAGTGGTAGTAACATCTTCCGCTAGTGAGCAGTAGCTGCCATCACAATTCCTTGACGGCAATGCATATTTTCATAATTAACACTAACAGTAGCTTTCATTACTTGTTCTGGTATTAGAAATGTAATTGTTTTACGTTGGAACCAAACATACAAGATATGTGTACTGTTTAATGGGAAGCGATTTCATAACTATAGAAGGCGAGTTCGAGTTCTTATTTACACAATTCACACAGAATTTGAATTCATGCTCCTTTGGAATTTTGTTTTTACATTCATGGTTCGTACAGCTTTTAAGAAACAAATTTCCAGAACTTTCCACGACAGTTGACCATCTTTTTCCAGGACAATAAAACATACCTATCAATGCATTTTTTGCACCTTTTGCAACCTTCATGAAAATAAAATAAAGTGTACAGTCAACTTAGAAAGTACATAGTTACATAGTCACGTGTTGGAGCAAGAAAAACATCATTTACATGAATTACGAGGAGACAAACTACAGACCTAGTTAAAAAAAACACAATGAACATGTGACTGTGATACGTTTCTCATCACTTTAATAACCAGATCCTGTTGTTAATGTATGTAAAGTAACATTAGAAACCATTTCCTTGCTTCCCCTCTCCCATGCACAAAAACAACTGATCAAACAACAAAAATGTCCTTTTAACCGTCTGAAATAAATTGTTAAAACATTCACAGAATCAAATAATAACATACTTCAAATCATTTACAAGGATCATTCCACGCCAAATCAACAAAGCCCCCAACCCGACCATCTTAAATTTGAACGAAATTTTAGTACATTGCAGCATGCATCGAGATATGAAACTGTGCCAAGTTGTAGATTTCCACATGATGTGGTTCCACAATAATAAGGGGTCAAAAATGCGAAAAATTTGCCCAATTTCGAAGGCACGTGAATCTTTCAGGCAACACAGCTCCTGACCTAATTAACGTAGAGACCTGATTCAAGTATTGTTGGCCTTTCTTTGTTGGGAATGAATCACTTTCCAATACAGTGCAGGCCGTAGTCCCTTTTCACAGCCAATAATTAGGTAAAAAAAAAAGAGGCCTGGATTACAAGAAAGACGGTATTTAATAACCATAACTTTCGTGAAAATCCCTGAATTTAACCAGTTTTCCCAGTAACTAGTCACCCTGTTTAAATTGTTTTCCAGGACTTTCCAGAAAATGTGAACATTTTCCAGGGCACATTATCCATGACCTATGCGAACCCTCTTAACTATTACGAGGCCCCTGACAGCAGTTGAAGAATAATGAAATAATTCAAATGTTAATCATTGTTTAAAATATACATTTACACCAAAAGATCTGTATTGGGACTGCCTCTGACAAAATTATTTGCACTTTTCACTTTCCTGTGTCTGAGCTTAAAGCAGAGTTCTCTCATTTACAAGGACGTTAATGAGATATATTACATTTGTAATGTAAGTACTTTTCAAAATGTAAGAACTTTTAAATTTACTAAACGAAAACAACAAATGCATAAAATGATTAATGAAATAGTCGTGATGGAAAAACAAACGATCAAACGATTCAAAGTTTAATTTGAATTTATTTTAAGGTCTTTTGGCATCTGTGCCTCAGGCCGGGATAGGGTGGGGGAGAGGATGTTGGAAGGTAGGCGGCCAGGGCCTATTTTTTGTAGGTATCATCCCAGTATTTGCCTGGTGTGACTGAGGAGAAACCCTGGAAAAACCTGTCAGGATGGTCGGCCGCTGGGATCGATCGCAGGACCTTCCTAAGGCTAAGCCAACGCTTTATCACTGAGCCAGGGCCGCGTCGGTAAGATTACTTTGAAGGCACGATTACTCACACGTTAGAAACGTTCTTCCTATTCTTAACGCGGTTGGGATTGGCGAAAATGCCTACAACTTATAGTTTCTGTGATTTATTTTTACACACTGATAGGCGGACGGACGGACTGAGCGGGAATCGTTTTAGTTAGCTAGTTTTCAAGGGATCTAGACATTAGCTTCAAGCTGATTAATCATCCTCACTCAATCCCAAGTTAACAACACTAATGTATTTTTCTATGATGAAGCATTAACCCAGTAGTGTGCTCTTTCTCCCCACCCCCCTCTACTCTTTCTGTCAATTTCTCAAAAACATGCACTTTGAGGTTCCCTCTATTGTGGTGCATGCCTTGAAAATTTCATTGCATTTGGGATGAATACATTTCAGCGTGAATCTCGGTGGATATTTATTCTTGGCGGCGACAGTACATAGCATACCCTTGAAAACTAAAATACCGAAGCTTTTTTCTGAGTCAAAGGCAATAAATAAATTCCAACTGCAAATTGAAACCTTTCATATTATTGCTAAAGTAATTATTCGTATCATTGGCATCTATGTAAAAATAACACAAAGTTAAATTTAAAAAAAGAACCACAGTAAAAGCCTTAACTATTATTAAAACAAAATTTGTAAAGTAATACACACGTTTATTTTCCGCTTGTCAATAGGTGGCACAACAAATGCTTACGTAATAGTAAGCTGAACTGACAACAAGCGATCTCTTCACATCGATATGGTAACGCATGTCTCTCTAAAAAATAATTGTGTTTTTGTTGCAGTTCACCTAGGCAGCTGGTTAGGTATGTGGGCATTCGAACAAGTAATTCACAGCCATATTCAATTCACTGCTGGATGAGGCTTCTCCCGGAGGAGGAGGTGGCCTACTGCTCCCACGCTGGCCAGACGTGTTGGGAGGGAGAGCTTTTGATCGTCACTGTATTTTATTCACAACAGTTTCCCAATTACATCAAGATTCTGCGTGGGTACTGTTCCAGGCCCTCACGCCTTAGAAAAATGTCCGTGACAGAGCCGGGAATCGAACAAGAGGCCCCATGAAAAGCAGTCAGAGAAGGTGACCACTACACCAGCGGGGCGGAGCCGCAATTTCACTGTACGTAACTAATAAATTAAAACACAAGAGATATGGTTCTTGTACGGAATATAGCCCTGTATATTGGTGCGGTTGTAAAAAATGTTGCCAGAGGAGGAGGAGGTCATTCCATGTGAATTCACCAGCTTTAAAGTGATGGATGTGATTGTTCTTTTTTTTGTACAGTTAGCTATGGTGGCTGAGGTAACGAAAATGCAGTATTACATGCCTACAATGAATACTTCAATAGATACAGGATGTTCAAAAGTTGATTGTTTAAAAAAAAAATGTTCTCCGGAGAACTTCCGAAGATGTGTCATATCTGAAAAACTATTAGGTCGTTTTCAATGATTTTTGTACTGTTTTAAAGAGAAAGGTCAGCAGAAATAAAAAAAATAGCATTTATTCATGTTTACTCCCACTATTTTTCACTAGAATAATCTTGTGAAGTGAACAGAAAAGTACAAGAAATTAACAACTGGCATAGTGGAATTTTCTTATACTGAATCCCTGTGCCTTGTAATTTGGTGCAGCAACTAATATATATATATTGTAGATGTGTCGCTCGGGAGTAACCATCATTACAGAACTCTCAAGAATTGTTTCCACACACACATGTCATAATTTGCATAGTTCTTCCATAACAGAAGGTGTGCAGAAGCGATTCACTACTGTCTACAAACATACATACTTTATACAGAACCGCAAAACACAGATACATCATAAGAAACGCACAACAGCGATGGAAGAGATGGTTCCTCACTTCCTTTTGGAAACTTTTAGAAACAAGGATACAATAGCAGCAGTATCCGCTGCACTGATGCAGTATGTTCGTCCTATGGGTGTGATTGGAGTAGTAATGACCTTCAAAACATTACCTCTCAAAATCCAGCATGTATCAGTGGGGAAGAGCCACGTGAAGGAGACAGATGGACCATGTGGATGCATAAATTGCACCTTCACATCACCATGTTACTCTGAAATGTCTGTTATCTTCCCTATCAACCAGTTCCCACTATAAATGCAAGCTACATGCTGCTGTCTGTAATTCCAATTTCTTGTTCTGTACATTGTTCTTATCCAAAAGAATTGTGACTGCATTAGTGGAACCAGATACTTGATGCATTTGCAGTGTTTTAGTGCTGAGGTTAGGAAGGAAACTGTGAAAGTTCCGTATTCCACATATACGCTGTGCACTGCTATATCTTTGTTCAAGGGCAATTGATGAAGCACTTATTTCAGAAGTTAGAACATAAAACATTTTCATGCCACAGATTCTTTTTTGAAGACTGGCACGAGTGGCCATGCGTTCCATAGTTCAACCAACACCATCGCAAGTAGTTTTTCCATGGCTTGTGGCAAAGATATGGTACTCTGCTATAAGCCATGGTCTTCCTAATGGTAGCATAGATTTGTGATATTCTTGAAGCTTTTATATTGTGCCACGAAACCATCACTGAAGTACAGTATACGAGTCACTTTGGGAACAGTGTGTTTAATGTACGTCACAATATGTTTTCGAAATGACCAGAATGTATTTGTATCCTGCTGCAGGCAGTCACTAATTACACACGTACACAGACAACACACAGTACCAAAATCATCCCGGTAGTAGGCCACAAAGGGGCGAACTGTAGACTGAGATGTATTCCAATGGAAGCTTTGAATAGAATCTTGCATTATAAATATACATTGTTAGCAGTGTCATCTATCTCCAATTTTGCCTGACATTATACGTGTCATAATTGTTATGTATATGTCTTTTTTCCAGTCTTGTGTTGGTAGAGAGTAGTGAATCACTTCTGCAGACCTTCTGTTATGGAAGAACTCTGCAAATTATGACATGTGTCCCTGTGTGTGGAAACAATTCGTGAGAGTTCTGTAATGACGATTACTCCCGAGCGACACATAGCACAAAGGTACTAATACAATAAAATATTGATAATTACACTATCAGACATATCACCCTTTTTGTTTTTTGTATGTTATTGTATACGTATTGATTAGTTGCTGCACCTAATTACAAGGATTTACCACCACTATAAATAATCCATTATGCCAGTTGATAATTTTTTGTACTTTTCTGTTCACTGCACAAGATTGTTCTGCTGAAAAATAGTGGGAGTAAACCTGAACAAATGCTATTTTTTTGTTATTTCTGCCGACCTTTCTCTTTAAAACAATACAAAAATCATTGGAATCGGAGCAATAGTTTTTCAGATATGACACATTTTCTGTCACCATATAAGTTCTCCGGAGAGCAATTTTTGTGAAAACAATCAACCTTTCAACACCCTGTATCTCTTGAAGTATTCGTTGTAGGAATGTAATACTGCATTTTCGTTATCTCAGCCACCATAGCTAACTGTGCAAAAAAAATCAATTACATCCATGAATTTGAAGCTATCTGGTGGGTTCACGTGAAATGACTACATACAGGAATGACGTGGAAAAACTACATTTTCCGAATACACCACTCACACCTGTACAAAGCCTTTTCAAATTGAGAGTTTCTTTGTCATGTTCGATGAGCAGCTAAGCAGACTAGCTAACAGCACCGAGAAATATTCCAACCAGTTACATAAATAAGTTTTGTGCGGAAATATAAACATTTTGTTTTTTAAAAAAAAACGCCTCTGCCATTTTTTTAAAACCGTGCCCGACTGGTGATTGATTTTTCGTTTGTTAATATCTTTAAAATTTTCCAATACGTAGGGTTATATTTCATTCAAAGCTACCATATTTTCACAGCATGAAATCGGGATATTTTTAAAAAAATCTCATAGGTGAGCCCACCGCCTAAATTTTATACATATATCTTCTCTCAATCCACAAGAAAACAAGTCGATATCAGTCGATAATTATCGTCCTCTACTAATTTTCCCATATTTTATTATTTTTCTGGGAATATTTGGGGTACAATAACCACAAAGGACGTGTTCCTCCTTATCCCTCGTTTCGGTTTAGCACACTCATTAAGCTTGGTAACAGAAGAAGTAAAATGACTCGATCGTTGCTCTACACTCTACTCTAATTATATCTTTTATTTTTATTCCTTGATTGTTGATTAAGATAATGCTGCATATAACCCAGCCACCGTAGCTCAGTGGTAGATCGTTGGCGTAGCCTTCGGGAGGTCCTGGGTTCGATTCCTGCGGCCGACCATCCTGACAGGTTTTTCCTCAGTCACACATGGCAAATGCTGGGATGGCATCTTCAACTTAGTCCCTGGCCGACACCTTCCCGTATCCTTTCCATTCCCCTATTCCGGCCTGAGCCTTAGATGCCTAAAGGCCATAAATAAAGATTCAAAATCAAAATGTAGCAAATAATTTATGTCCCTTTGAATAAAGGCACTTCTTATACTAACTTTCTCCTTCCCCACTAAACTAAAGTTTAATTGAACTGAATTTATTTTATGGCCTTTAAGTATCTTCGCTCAGGCCGGGATAGGGTAGTGGAAAGGATGCCGATAAAGCAGTCGGCTAGGGCCTTATGTGAGGGTACCATTCCGGCATTTGCCTAGTGGGACAGCAAAAACCTTGGAAAACCTGGACTAAGATGAAGTTTGATTTTTGTATGTCGGATTCAGATGTAGTCCCGCTGAATCCGGCATAGGGTGTTAACACGTTCAACACAGTTGCCTCGGTTTTAGTGCGCGCATTAGTTTTAGTATTTTGGCTCATACACTGGAAGTGCAGTCCACAAATATGAGATTAGGGTTATGTCGTACAGTGTGGTACGCAAACGTCTCTTCTGTGGCAGCTAATTTGAGCTGCTTTTCACCAAAACTCTCAGTTAAAAAAAACCTGTCAGGGAGGAACTGGACACTTTAGCACTCACAGCATTTATACTGTTTATTTGTGGTTTATACTGTTCCCATGATATTTAATGTATGACCGTTCAGATGGGCACACAGTTTAGTGCTTGTTTATCTGCAAACAATACGTATGACTATGAGCAATGATTCTTATAATAATAAGTGACTAGTGTCCTAAGATTTTTTTTTTGTTCTGGGAAATTTAAAAAAAAAATCTATGAAGGATTCTGTTCTAGTTATTTACAATATTTTCTACACGAAGGGCGCTTAACGTGTCTCAATAAATGTTTAAAAATTCGGGACATTTTTGCGTCCCGACTGCAGCCTGAAAAAAGTCGGGACAAAGGTTGAAAAGGGCTGTCCCGGCTAAATCGGGACGTCTGGTAGCCTTATTCAAGAACCATGTCATACCGGGCTATACTTCATGCAAGAACCATGTCTCTGTGTGTTTTAATTTAATAGTTATGTACAGTGAAGTGCGGGTTCCGTAAATTTTGTGACACCCTATACATAACTGCCCCACTGGTCTAGTGGTCTCTGACTGCTTTTCATGGGGTTCGATTTTAGGATATGCCAATGAAATTTTTCCAAGGTACGAGGGTCTGGAACGGTGCCCACCCAGCATTGTGATGCAATTGGGAGCTGCTGTGAATATATTCTAACCGGTTTCCTAAGCTCACCTAACGGGTATATGGGCGTTTTTACAAGTACATATTTATTAGATACATGCAGTTCCAAGAAAGAAAATTATATAATATTTATTATATAATTGCTGATAATATTATCACTCCACTATAAGTAGTGGTGAATTCCGTATCACTACGATTGGAAGCTTTCAACAGTAAATGCAACTAGTGTTTATAAGTACATCTACACTTATAGATGTGAAATATATATAAGTACTAACGATAAAAATGTCTGAAATTCCCTGATTTTGCTAATATTTCCCTGATCGACAAAACTGCACGTTATTTGTTCATATAACTATATAACATACACTAATACTGTAAATGAAACGGAAACACTGACATTTAATACGTATAATGTGTCTGAGTTAGAGTTTTAAAGGCCGGGGGAAGAAAACATAAATTTTAGAAGAAAAAAAAATACCAGAAAAAATTGTTTTTTTGTTCACGAAGCCGAAAAAGCCTGGTTTTATTGACAAGATAGGTTTTTTCTTCCTTTTCATCACCAATATTCACTGCGTAACACACCTAATGCATTTGCTATTTAGGTTTAGAAAAGCTAAATGTTCTTACGTTAAAAGATGTACAAAAAAAACTTCAATTTACATTAGGAATGCAATATACCTGATTAGCACCCTTGTACATGAGATAAATGTTCTGTTCACTTTTGGCCCTTACGCATCTTTGGCTCAGACCGAGAAAACTTACATAATGTTTCAAAACGTTTACAGAGGCAGTCCCATTGCGGATTTTTTTTAAATATATGTTTTGAACATCAACTAACATTTTAACTAATTCATTTATCATAAAATGTTGTCAGAGACCCCGTAATAGTAAAAAAAACGTTCTTTTCCAAAGTAGCATGACAAATAAAAAAAAGTTTTTTCTTGTTTTTTTCCGGTGTTCTTTTTTTAACAGTAGTCTGAGTGCTTACCAACTAGTCCAAAAATGACGAAGCATCTTGAAAAATAAGTTCGGAAGCTCAAAGAACCACACTACACATACCTACACATTATTTAGTAATTTTTGAAATACTATGTGCAATTTTATATTTCTGCATAAAACCCCATGACTATTCTGAAATCTTGTGAAATTTCCTGATGTATACAGGATAACTGGATATATTTTCATATTACAAGATCAGCCTAGAGAGTGTCAAATAGAAAGAAAGTTACAGTAGGCAAATGCCGAGATGGTACCCTGAGCAAAGACCCTGGTCGACTCCTTCCTTGTATCCTCTACCAACCTGATTCATGGTGCCTAAAGGCAACAAAAATAATTCAAAATAAACAAAAACAATGAAAATATTACCTTGTGTCCGGTATGGTAAACTCCTCGGTTTGGATCTATAGATGGATTCTTGGTGCTTCCCCATACAATCAGTGTTCTCGTTGTTTGGTTTTGTGAGATCCTCACAGCCCGCCAGCCGATCTGCAAGTTTATTAATTAAAAACAGAGCAGGTCCGGCAAGCATGAGAGGCCCCACACCAAGGTGCTCTCGAGAATGGATTATGGAGCCCCTGATAGAAAAGACAGAAGCCATGTCGCATTTTTTCCCACATACTGGTTTCAAACAACGATATTTATAGCACTACTCTTCGTTTTCATCCTCAAACTGATTTCAAATTCGCATTAGCGTCAAATGATCAGAAATCATGGAACAAATACAGATTAATGAATACACTGTTCACAGTTCCGATTCTCTACTCCAACCAGCGGTGAACTGAATCTGGTACAAGTAATGTCGCAGAGTAGAATCACTGCTAGTTATAGCAGTGAACCAAAAGTGTTCAAAACCAAAAAGTGTAATGTAAAGCAATGAGTCCGCAATTATTTACTATCGCTGGGCCAGACAAAAGAAAAACGCTCCCAGGTTCGGTGTTTTTCTTTCTTTATTTGCTTAGTGACTGACCAAGGACACTTGGAGGGAAGGGAAGTCAAGTTTCGGTGTTTTTATGTTTTGCACAGCGACAGATTACAACAGCGAAAAAACACTACTCTATCCGCATTAGTGTTTTAAAGGCCGGAAAAAAACGGAAATTATCGGAAAACAACCAGAAAAATTGTTTTTTTCCCCACAAAGCAAACCGTGGTTTTAGTGAAGAAATTGTTTTGTTTTTACCTCTTCATCATCAATATTCACCACATAACACACCTAATACATTTGTTGTTTAGGTTTCGTTCAATTGGATGGTCTTACGTTAAAAAATGTACAAAAAACATTCAATTTACATTAGGAATGCAATATATCTGATTAGCACCCTTGTACATGAGAAAAACGTTCTGTTCCCTTCAGGCCCTTAGGCATATTTGGCTCAGACCCAGAAAACTTACATAATGCTTAAAAACTTTGTCAGACGCAGTCCCATTGTGGATTTTTTTTTCTATATGTGTCTTGAACATCAACTAACATTTTAACTAATTAATTGATCATGAAATGTTGTCAGGAACCCCGTAACCGAAACCGAAGTGTTGGAATCGCTTGATCGTTGTTGTATCAAAAATTATAACAATAAAGCTCTTTCAACAATGAACAAAGAATAACATTTAAAATCGGCTCGAATTGGCTTTGAACTTTATCACGATAAGATAGAACTCTCTAGGCTTGAATTTGTAGGAGTAGCATTAAAAGTTCGTGCAAAGATAAAAATACATTAGTCATATACGGAGACAGTGCTACCATCTTCTGTTGGAAATCGTTGCTTTACATTAACATTAACCAACAAAGAGAAGTTGGTAACCCAGTAATCACATTTTCACTAGTCATTATGCACAATAAATTAGAAACTAGGTATAACATAATTTAACCCATCCCAACAAGAAAACAATATCTAACTGGACTTTTCTAAGTCATACGCTAACCTGTAAATAGCATTCGGGACAAAATAATTTTCCATAAATCGGAGACAAAGTGAACGTAAATATCACGGTCGTGCAATTTGATTGGTGTGTAAATGAAATAGCAACGTATAACAGCCTGTGACAACAGCAAGACTACGTAATGATTAAAAAATCTAACCTGATTTCTCTATCCTGTCGCAGACTACCTAACCGCCTATAGTGGGTGCATGGAAAGATATTCGTGGAAAATAAATAGTTTCCCATAAATCGTACACAAAGTTAACGAATTGCGGTCGTGCAATGCATGTAATAATAGTGTGTGGAAAATAAAAAACACCCTTAAAATGCATCTGTGTGCGTAGTGCATTAATTTCCGGAGTAAGGTTGGCATTTATTTCTTCGTCTGGTCGTCCGTCTCGTTTCCGACGAAAAGCCTAATAAAATTTCGGAAATTTAAAAATCATAAATGTTTACGTTACGTTTAGTTGGCGTAGCATTCGGGAGGTCGTGGCTTCGATCCCAGCGACCGACCATCCTGACTGACGTTTTTGCAAGTTCTTTTCAGTTCCACCAGGCAAATGCCGGATGACACCTTCAACACAGGCCCTGGCCGACACCCCCCAGAACCCTGTATTGAAGCTCACGCACTGTAGTAAACTGGACGAACAAAAACACCGAACCTAACCTGCAAGTGCCCTTGATTAGTCGCTGTGCACAAGAAAAAAAAAACACCGAACCTGACTTTACCTAAAATCCAAGTGCCCTTGGTTAGTCGCTGAGCAAATAAAGGAAAAAATAGCGAACGTGGGAGGTATTATTTGTGATTTTGTTCTGGTCGGGCGATAGTAAACAAATGCCCATGTTAATCATAAACAAATTAGAAATGACATTTTCCTAATGCTAGTATATTGAATTCACCCAGGCGGTTCAGTTCTAGAACCTTGCCAGGTTTAAGCAAGCCGTAAACGTATTGAATAGGTGTGGAGGACAATTATTGCTTACTTGAAATATCACACACACGAACCAATATTGCACTAAAACTGTACTTTACACACTTCATTTTAGAACGCACGATAACACAAATTAATAACACACGGGAAAGCACAGCTCGTTTGATACACTGTGAACTTTTACAACTGACACACTAGCATATAAATTTATATTAGCATTTCTTGCTCTAATTTCACCTCAGAATCACTATAACAAATAAGAATCATTTTCAGGGAGCTCACACACTTGTAACTTAGACGCATTTATTCTCACAGCATACTTCGCTCACTATAACAAATAAGAATCATTTTCAGGGAGTTCACATACTTGTAACTTAGACGCACTTATTCTCACAGCATACTTCGCGCACGCAACCTGAAAAATAAACACAGCAAAAGTACATTTTCCCTTGCCACGCGCAGCTGTTGTGCAGATAAAAACACCATTGGCAGTTTGGCACTTTCAGCTTATTTGTAATTTTACTTTAGTTTTTTAAATATATATATACATATATATAATACCACTTATCTTCGTAACATGTCACCTGCACGTAATACACACTCCCCACAATCACTAACACTTATCCTGCTGTCGTTGTCAATCAACAATTCAAGCAACACGGACAATGAAAAACACTTTTCCATTTGCACATACAAAACAAACGAATTGCGAATAGTATCACCAACAACCTGTTGGAACATGTTGACGCATGCGCGTTGGTTTCTTACCAGAGACCTTCGCGAACAAATCACATTCACTGTAGTAATAATGTGGGTTTTACAATATTCATGAAGTACATGCAACAAAAATTATCCAAATAATCGATATTCTATTTCGCATTATAGGGGCTACTTTCTTGGTATTTAGTTGGGCGCCTTACCAGGGTCAGCAGAATTCGTAAGTCTGACACAATTTTCATAGGAAAATTTCTTTCTTTGGGCGTAGGTTGAGGGCCGACTGCAATTCTCCTGCAACTCCCCGACTATTTGCCGTCGCTGGCATTTGGGACGGCATCGCATCTTGCCACTTCCAATGCACGAGTGGGTGCCGCCAGAGGCGGCACTTGGTCGGGTGTTATGCTTTGCCGCCTTCAATTATGAAAATCTACATAGCGATTGGCCAGTCTACAATTCATATTTTAAACTAATTAATATGCTCCTACTTTGCGTTGTTTTCTATTGGCACTCAATAATTTTTTACCCATCGTCGTTTGCCATGGGTGGCCGTCCATCTTTTATAGGATTAATGCCGCTCATACGACAGTCGCAGCAGGCGTGACCCCTTGTTCGCCGACCGAAAGGCGGCAATTGCTCATGGGGGAGTTACAGCACACTTACATCAGTGTTTTCTAACACTTCTTGAAGTGTTTCATAACTCCCCAGTTTTTAGAGTGTAGAGGTAAAAATCAGCATACTGCTTGCCTACGAATTGGCAATATATGAAACAGGAAGCTCTCACGTATCCAACATATTTCTCAAATTTTCAACAAATCTTTCGTATTAAGGCCGTGAATCAGTTGCGGGACTACCTGTTAAGAGCAGCAAGCGGACATTTCAAGTGGGATTGGTCGTAAACTACGGAATTGCTTAACTAAGAAGATACTCTGAAACACAACGTGCACATCGGGTCTATGTCAGAACGCCCACTGGTCAGATCGCCCACTTCGGAACATGGTCAGAACGCCCACAGAAACGGTCAGATCGCCCACCAAAACGGATAAACACGCAAATTCAGAAATGGTCAGGGCGCCCACCGGTCAGAATGCCCACTCGTAAAATTGGCAACAACGTTGGATCTATGTCAGAACGCCCACAGAAACGGTCAGATCACCCACCAAAAAGCAAAACACGCAAATTCAGAAATGATCAGAGCACCCACCGGTCAGAACGCCCACTTCTGAAAATGGTCAGAACACCCACCGAAACTCGAAAATAAGTCTTAAAATGAATTTAAGTAAAATAAAAGTAATGTACAATCAACATGATGCAAAGAAGGAAATATTGATTCACGGAGAGACAATAGGCATAGGTAATGAATATGTTTACTCAGAGTATCTGAAATCAACGTATGCTAAATTGATGGATGGATTGAATAGAAAATGCAAATGGCGTGGAGCTTGCTTGAAAGAACACATTTTATTTTCAAAAGAAAACTACCAATGTGTCTCAAGAGTAAACTTTATAGGCAATGTCTCTTACGTGTGATGATATACGGCTATGAAACTTGGACATTGAATGCGCAAACGACTCAAAGATAAAGACCCACAGAAAGAATTATGATGAGATGCATGATAGGAACAACTATGGACGACTAATATAGTACATGAGATTCCCAGAGGGAAAAAAACGACCGAGAGGACGTCCAAATGCAAGATGGTTAGATGAAATTAAACGTTTTTCAGGAGCTACATTGATGAGGATTGCAGCTGAGCGAGATAAGTGGAATGAAAAGGAGGATGCCTTTATCCAGAAGTGGATAGAAAACGGCGGAATATGATAGTGGTTCCTTAAATTACGCTTCATGTGTGCCTTACCATGATAATTAAATAAAAATTGTACTTAACAGCTAATATAATGAAATTACCTACATTAATCTTGCTTTCATTTGCACGTTGAAAACAGCTTGAATTTTAAACTATATTTGAACGAATAATTTATTTCGTTCGTATTCCTTTAATGTGACGTGTTTTCAATTTTCCTTTTCTACATGATATAGATTTCGCTTCTGATGCATTTTTCTAAGGCGATATATTATACTTATTGAGAAATACCAATTTAATAATAGGATCTTTGGAAACGTACAAAATAATTTTACCGTTTTCAGAATGAAATTTCACCGCTCTATCCACAGCAAAAATTTAGAATCGTTTATTAGTGTCTCTTGTAATGGTATTTTCATTTATTTCGTCTTATTTACTATGGCGGGGTTAAGGTCGGTATACTTTCCTTACACTCAAACATAAATATACATACCAAGCTATTATATTAGTGCACATGATATAACAACATAATAAACACATAGCAGATAATTATACTTAGGAAAAGAAACACACGAACGCAACATTATCAGATACGTACCATGTGTATGCATAAGTAGTTTCCGGTTTACCTAAGAGATCTCGCCAGAGAAAAGTACGCAGCGTATTCATTTGACACATACGTCATTTTGTTCGTCTGACATTAAACTACAAACACACACAAGTTGAGTCCGCCAAACACTAGCGTCTTTGTTTTATCGTTCAGTGATCATGTCGAAGTTTGTGCCTGAAAAAGAACATTTCCGACACGCATTGCTTTTCTTATTTAATCAAAAGAAAAAGGCTGTTGAAAGTCATTGTGTGCTGGTAGAAACAAATGGTGAACACGCTCCATCGATTAGAACATGTGAGACACGATTTCGACAACTTAAAAGTGGTGATTTCAATGTGAAAGACAGTGCGCGCTCTGGTAGACCACCAAAGTGTGAAAACGAGCAATTGCAGGTGTTATTGGAGGATGACCCAACTCAAACTCAACAGCAATTGGCAAAAGCATTAAATGTGTCACAAGAAACAATCAACAGATGTTTACGAGCAATGGGGAAGATCAATAAACTGGGTAAATGGGTCCCACACGGTCTGAATGAACGTCAAATGGAAAATCGCAAAGTCACTTGTGAAATGCTGCTTCAACGCCACGAAAGAAAATCCTTTTTGCATCGAATTGTGACGGGTGACGAAAAATGGATTTATTTTGAAAACCCGAAGCCGAAAAAATCGTCGCTTTCACCTGGCGAAGCCGATCCTTCAACACCAAGGCCAAATCGCTTCGGCAAGAAGACCATGCTTTGTGTCTGGTGGGACCAGAGCGGTATTGTGTATTATGAACTCTTGAAGCCCGGCGAAACTGTTGATGCACAACGCTATCGCCAACAAATGATTAATTTAAATCACACATTGATCGAAAGACCGGAATGGGCCCGAAGACATGGCAAAGTGATTGTGTAACACGACAATGCGCCGTCTCACACAGCAAAACCAGTGAAAGACACCTTGAAATCGCTTGGATGGGACATCCTTCCTCACCCGCCGTACTCCCCAGACCTGGCGCCATCTGACTATCACCTCTTCGCATCAATGGGGCACGAGCTCGCAGAACAGCACTTCAGCAATTTCGAATACGTTAGAAAATGGCTCGACGAATGGTTTGCCGCAAAAGACAAGCAGTTTTTCTGGCATGGTATGCATCAATTACTTGAAAGATGGGCGAAATGTGTAGAAGCCGGTGGCCAATATTTTGAATAAAACAAAATTAATTTCCCTTGAAAATTACATGTTTTCTTTACCACAAAAACCGGCAAAAACTTATGCATACACCTGGTAGTATATTCGTTGCTGTAGCCTGATGGTAGCTTATGTGCACAGCCCCCGACCCGACTGCGACTCACTTGTTTAAGAGTGGGCGTTCTGATTAGTAGACTTTGTGAACGTTTTCCCGAGTTTTTTCCATTATGTTTGTTCAATATCGATTTAATATGAGTATTAAACTGCAAGAAATAAAGTATTAATTGTGTACCTTGGTCGGGTTTGTATTTTCTAACCTGTGGGGATCCTGATCATGTTGGTGGGCGTTCTGACGCTTTTTAAAGTGGGCGTTCTGACCATTTTCAGAAGTGGGCGATCTGACCAGTGGACTTTCTGACATAGACCCAACGTTGTTGCCATTTTTACGAATGGGCGTTCTGATCGATGGGCGCTTTGACCATTACTGAATTTGCATGTTTTGTTATTTTGGTGGGCGATCTGACCGTTTCTGTGGGCACTCTGACCATTTTCAGAAGTGGGCGATCTGACCAATGGGCGTTCTGACATATCCCTGCGCATCATTTATATAGAACATATTTTGTTAGAGATGGACGACGCCAAAGCAAGGTAGTAAGAAATATTTATTTCGGCAATGCGAACGTGAAGGAAAGATATCATGTTATGGAAAATTAACAGGAAATATTTGTAGAATAATTTATTTCTGAAATAGTGAGGTATTTTTTCTTAATTTCGAAATAAATTGTTAAAAGAAAATACAGGTTCATAGTCTTAGGTCCCCTAAACTGCTATACTTAAAAACGTGGATTATAGAATTAAAATTTTATTAAAAACCTTCAGACAACTTTGGCTCAAGTCACATGTAATATATAAGAGCATTACAAATACAGCGCTTGCCTGAGAAATTTCCCCAGAATTATGATTAAAGCTTACCATACAAATGTTAGCTTTCCCAAATATGAACTTTACTTAAATAAAAGAAAAACTAAAACAATTTTGCAATTGTTAGAACTAAATAAATTTGTAACAGTAATATTGGGTCTGGGAAAAAGTTCGTGCCGTTTCTAGTAAATTTCAACTAGTTTTCTTATAGGATGCAAATGAATTTATTTAAACCAAATATGCTGCATTATTATCGACAATGTTTCGCCATTTTGCGGGTAGAGCCATGATGCCATCGGTGAAGAACTTCTGTGGTTTCTGGTTGAAAAACTGAATCAGGTGGTTTTCACAGGCTTCTTGTGAATCCAGCTTAATTCCATTGAGAGAGTTCTACAGAGATCGGAACAAGTGATAGTCCGACGGTGCTATGTCTGGACTATACGGTGGATGCATCAAAACTTCCAAAGCTCGCTTAATTTTTGACGGATCATCAACGAAGTATGTAGTCGGGCGTTATCATGATGGTAGATAACACCTTTCCTATTATTCAATTCGGGCCGTTTCCTTTCAATTGCCTGGCGTAATCACTCTAGTTGTTCACAGTAGAGTTGAGCATTAATCGTCTGACCAACTGGAAATAGCTCATGGTGGACGATTCCCTTCCAGTACCACCACACACACAGCATCAACTTCTTCGGCGTCAATCCGGGCTTCGAGAACGCTTGTGACGGCTCACCATCCCTTCTCAACGATCTTTTACGCTTCCGATTGACGTACGTGATCTATTTTCATCACTGGCTATGACACGTTTCAGAAATGGCTCGTTTTCATAGCGTTTCAGCAGCGCATCGCAGATGTTCATTCGGTCTATCATGTTTTTCCAGCTCAACTCATGCGGAACCCATACATCGAGCTTCTTTTTGGAGCCAGCTTTGTGTAAAATGTTCAACACAGTTTTGTGGTCAATGCCTAGCTTCATACAAATATCGACACTGCTGATATGCTTATCTTGCTGGACCTTTTCAAGAATTTCATCAGCTTTTTCAGTGATTGGACGACCAGAGCGTGGCTCATCTTTTACATCAGAATTACCAGAACGGAAGCGAGCGAACCATTTCCGCGCAGTAGATTTTGATAAAGTACCTTCTCCGTACAGAGCACAAATTTTTTCACACGCCTTGTAATATACTGAAGTCTTCAAGTTCTTAATTATTTGATATAGATGGTAACGATGATTATTAACGCCGTCTGCTTTTCAAATGTTTTCAACGGTTAAAGGGTGGAAATAACTCACCACTACTTTAGATCGGAAGTAAACTGTTGAAGAGACAGCAACTAAATTTGTTATGCACTTTATGGTCAGAGAAGTGAATGAGATTCCACTTATAAGAACAAAGAATATATATTACGAAGTCAATGTGAATATCAGATTCTCTAGAAAAGTCTTTGTAATTGAATGGCTTATATTCATCAAGTTGTTTATTTTGTACTACTGGGAAGTTGTCTAATGGCTGTGTACATGCAAGTGCGCGAAGCAATGGTATCAGAATATCGTTACGATCTTTGTTGAAAGTGTTGAATGCAAAGAACTTATACTCCAGCCAGAAAAGTGTTATGTGTGGTTAATTCTGTTAATTAAAGGCCTGAGTGTAATGTTACTTTTCTTATTTAACAAGGCCGTATATTTTGTTTCAATATTATTACTCCGAAGTGAGATAGAAATTGTTAGGCCGAGTGCTCAATGTGATTCAGTTAAGTTGAATGCAAGTGATTGTAAAGTGCAACTTGTAAGTACTATTGAGTTTGTTCCATTTTATGTTTCATTAAAATTGTCATTTTTTTTATGAAACAGTGATTTTCGTTTTTTATCCTGTAAATCTAACGAACGTATTATTAGGATATTTTAATCTCAATCTTTTTCAGTGGAAATAGAATTCATATGGCAAAGATAAATCACGTTAAATGTGTGCGGGTAGTCCACTTCAACCCGAACCAGACCTCGTTTATTTTTATTTTCGAAAACAGGGAGAGGTTATTACACAAGCTTCCGATCTCTACTCTTTGTCAGTATTAATGAATTTTCTATTTTTCAGAAAGTTTAGATGAGAATTCTGAAGGTATTTTTGTTACATTTTTACTATTTATCTCTTTAGTTCATGCTAGCTACCATAAGACATTCATGATGAGTAATCCAAGGGTTTTTTGAGTAAGGAAACATGATTCTATTCAAGTAGTTCCAGATGATGAACCAGAAATGAGAACTAAGTGAAGCCGCTAGAGTTTATTTGAGAGACAATCCAAAGCCCTTGACAGAATTAGGTGATGAAAAGACAGTCGATTCAGGTATGAAAGTCCTTAATAGATTTGATCCTTTACAGTCTGAAGGAGTAGCGTTCATAAATGGTTCAAGTGTACAAACAGTCCCGAATGTGAACTGAGGTAGACAGAAAAAGAGAGAAAAAGTAGCAGAAAGAAACTATACCAAAGGTAATAAAGGTAGGTGTGTTAATTTCCCTAACGAAGATGTTTCTTCTTTTCCTTTTCCAGAAAATTCTGACAGAGAGGAACTGATTCAGGAAATATGCGGCGATACAGACAGACAGATGAATTCACGGTTTAACGATTTACGTCAGGAAATGGAAAGAGTCCCTTGTTTAGGTGAAATGTCTAGGTGAGCACGTCTACAAAGGTCAGAGAGATAAAGCAACTGATACAGCCGATCCGAAGTGTATCGCTCTGAATGAAACAGGTTCTCGTAGAGAGAAGGAAAAGCAGGTCATTGCATTTTACAAGTAAACAGCTGTTCTACTGAGAGGAAGTTACGAATTGACAATTTGTCTTCTACTATAAAAGAGTTGATTTCTAAATTAAGAAAGAATGATGGATCTAAAATAGAAGATTTTTTTAATTTTTATTGGATGTGACTAGAATTGTTAATTCAAATTTATGTTCTTGTAGTAGTTATTGTTATTGTTTATTATGCAAATGTACAGGAAGATTGCAGATTGAAATGATCCGACTGCTTGAAAGATATACTGGGTGGTTAGAAATATTGTGCGAAATAAAACACATTTTCATTTCAGAAAATGCCATAAGATATTTGATGCATAAATATGTGTATACAAAACAATTTCCTGGTGAAATTTGTGAATTGTGTTTGGATGAGTTGTTGGCAATAGATGTTCTTTGTCCAGATATGACACAATGCGAAATAATTCGTAATTTTTGTTTAGGTTTAAATCCTAAAATAAGGTACGAAATTTTCAAGGATGTAATGCCTTCTAACTTGTCTGAAGTCCATAAGTTAGTAAACGGGTACAGACAATATAAATTGTCCAATGCATATTACAGTGATTTTATGAAAGTTTGTAATGTGGTGTGAAATAAGTCTGGACATTCCAGGGCAGTAGTTGGTTCTTCCTAGTTGAAGGATACAAGAAATTTGTATATTATGGCTAATATAAAGAATGAAAAATATGAATATAATGCTAATGTTCATTCTGTGATTTCTGTAAACGACATGTTTGATTCAACTCCGACTGATTTAAGTGATAGTAACCCAGTTACAGCCTTTGTTAAAGCGGAAGTAAATAACAAACCCTTATTTTTGGCTTTAGACACTTGTAGTAGTTGCTCGATTGTGAGTTAAAATTTGTTTCGTTGTTTAGAAAAGAGATACAGACTTAAGCCTTTTAAGAAGAAATTAGTAGGTGTAAATGTTGAGAACAAAAATGTTGTTTTGGACTCTGCAGTAAATTTTCCAGTATTCTTTGGAAAAATTAATATGAAATAGAGTCTTACATTTGTTCTGAACTTTCTTCTCCCGTTATTGTAGGATTGGACACTTTCCTTAAATAGGATGGGATCATTCATCTACCAAGCAAAAAGTTAATATGTGGAAAGGTGAAAATGACTCAACAATTAGTTTCTCGCATTGATGATGCTAACCTTTCTCGTGTTCTTTCTTCCAGTGAAAATAAGCAAATGTCTTGGTCGTTTATAAGAGCTGATTTTAAGGTTCCTGATTGGAGCAAGGACATTGATGGAACAATAAAGTGGGCCGGTCAAGATGTTCGTTCAAGGAAGGACAAAATGGAAATGTCGGTTGACCGAGGTTATTGTTCTGATGTCGCGACAATTGGAGACGGCGCCAGCTCTGGTGAAAACTTGGGACATGGTAGAAAAAGAAGAAGAACACGGAATAAAGTAAAAACTAATAAAAATTGTGTTTAGTGTCGTCACTGCAGGACATTAGAGTATCAAGTGATGGTGATGGTCCAATGGAAGCTCAAATTGGTTCCTGTTTGGGTCCGGTGATGGATTCTGAAGGTGCACAAGTTGATATAAGTGGTTTGGAGTCAGCGATTGTCATAATTTTCAGTTTTGGGTGGGGGTGTAAACTAAAAATTGGGAGAGTGTAAATGGAGTTTGCTCCGTTTCTACTGACTTTTGGCTGAGAATTTTTTGAGGTGACACTTCCACAGTAAGAGGAATCTAGCGGAATCAGTTTTCGGAGTCTATGTTAAACTGTAGGTCCCGTGCTAGCGATGTTCTCTCTATTTTATTGAAGACAATGACAACCGCCATCGGTTTACCCTGCCCAGGAACTTTCGGCTCAGCACCTGCCATCGGGCAGAACACACACAATTATCTTTATTGTAATTTCGCCGCTTTTACCTCTTGCTTTAGCTCGCAGTTTATATATATAATTCATAGCCATATTCAATTCACTACTGGATGAGGCCTCTCCCGTAGAAAAGAGTTTGCTCCTCCCACGGTGACCAGCCGTGGTGAGAGAGAAGAACCAAAGCTCTCAATTGTGATCGCCACTGTCTTTTATTCACAGCACCCCCAATTGTAACACGATGCTGCATAGTCACCGTTCCAGACCCTCTTGCCTTGAAAAAAATCCTTGCCAGAGTCGGGAATCGAACCTAGGACCCCACGATCAGCAGTCGGAGTGTGTTTTTAGGTCAGTGTGGAAAAGTAAGTGTGAGAAAGAATGTTAAAGTATACTTTCTTTTTAAAACTGCAGTCCAGTGATCGATTTATGAAATTTACAGACAGGAGAAAGAATATTTCAAACATGTTAAAATGCCGTATGTGACGACTTTGGCTAGGGGCAGACTTCGAAACGCAGAGCTAAGGTTGATATTTCCAGAGAGGGGAAATCCCAACCATTCGCCCTACAAATCGAACACTAAACTGCACTATAATATAAAAAAAGGATAATTTCATAACATAAGGTCTAGGTAGCTCTGCTAAAAACTTTGGTAAACTTTATTTTTATATGAACCAGTCTAGTAACTTTGGACTGCGCTCCGTCACGATTCGCCTTTAGCTGTAAAAATCCAAACCCATGCCGGGACTCAAACCCGGAATCTTCGACACTACGGCCTACTGCCGCAAACCGCTCGGCCACCCGTCCGGTTCTATTTAGTTTTGAATTCAGCTATAATAAAATATAACTTCGTATTTTCCGGTAACATGCTATTAACAATATTTATACAAAGTGAGTCATGAATTTGGGATTACGTTTGTAGAATTTTATACCTTATCAGAGCCACTTTACGTCTTATAAATCGACTTAAGATTGTCTAGATCTTTGATAATGGAATAATTTTCTGGAAGTTTTCTATGGTTTTCAAAGGTGAATTTACTTGATTCTTTAAACTTATTTTGTTTTAAAAGTCTTGGGCTACATCTGGCGCACATTGCATATTTTAAAAATTAAAACGTTTCGGGTTATGGTCATCTTGGTTTTCAGAATTCAGATTTTAAAAATCCTTAACAAATCTAAGCACTGTTTAGAGACTCTAGACGAGAATACTAACGATTTTTCATATGAAGACGTTTTGGACTAAGCCGTGTTGGATAATTTAATTCAAGATTTTTATTTCAGAGTCCAACTCAGGGACCTTTGAAATTTTAAAATATGAAATTTCATGAAATCAAATATTTTAAAATTTGATTTCTCAAGTTTCCGCAGTGAGGGACATCCGATACGTATTTTTTCAGTTCAGAATCATACTCAGCGACCATAGGAGCCCTGAGATACGAAATTTAAAGAAAATTAAATGGGATTTTAAAATTAAAATCTATCATGTTGCTCCCGTCTTAATTTCGGGAATTATTTCTTTTTACTTAAATATCGATTGGAGTTCATATATATTAAATTGCACTAAAATTGGGAAGGTTTCAAAATGGACACTGTTTCTTCCAGGTATGTTTTCGCGGGAGCTTTGCCCCCTTGGGATTTCAACAGCCCCCCCCCCCGAAAGAATTAGTTTCAACACTTGTATTACTCATTCGTATTGTGAAATACGAATATAATACCACTTTCTATAAATAATGTTCATGTTAGTTTGATGTTAACTAAAAAATTGCGACACATTCTTAAGTAAAATTATTGTTATATCATATTTTTAGCACATCGGACTCAATATGCATTATTTATAATTTTCGTAAGACTTGATTTATCCCCTTTCCCAAAGAGAAATCTTCTGAAAGAAACACTGGTCACACCGTTTATAATGTAATTGAAGTCAAAATATTGATCTACGTAGTTCAATCATTTCAACTTCCGAAAAGATTCTAGCATATTTTGGAATTCCCAGATATTAAAATTTCACTTCAATCAGATACTTACAAATTTAAGTTTTGATCTGACTCCATGTTCGAGTTCTGGATAAAAATTTCTTAGCTTCACGGTACTTAGGGTAATTCATTAAGGACTGGAATCGTAGAGTAAAGGAAAAGCGTTCGCGTGCAGCGGGAAAGGTACGCGGTTCAAGACTTTCTCAAGTAAATATCTTCTTTTCACTTCTTCTCTAGTAATGTGCAAATTCTATGTGTTACTGTATGCGTTTCACTTGTAAATGAATGTTAGCGTTATGTAGCTTTTTGTTTTCTCCATATTCTTCTTTCTTGCTTCATTTATTTAAAAACTAAGTTAATTTACATGTTTAGCAGATTTTGTGATGTATCTTTACATAGAAACAAACAGTATGAAAAAAATAAACAGTTGCATAACATTTACAGAGATAATAATAATAATAATAATAATAATAATAATAATAATAATAATAAT
>JAGDQP010006252.1:14999-34548 GCA_022664845.1 Lepisma saccharinum | reverse complement strand
AAAAAATATAACCAAGGCGGCCACAAAGGAAGAAAAGGCAATCGAAACCGTAAAAGGAATGGAAAATCTCGTCGACGAGACCGAAATGGAAATAATCAACGATGGTCCGAGGGTGAGAGAGATGCTCAACACAGTTCCGGAGGGGATAGTTCGAGCAGAAGACGAAGTGACGGCGATCAACGTCGTTACCCTGATACGAGAGACTCTTCAAAAAACCACGAGGCTCCCCGGACGTGAGGATCTCGGAGGCCGGGGACAGCCACGTTGATGAACGAGATCCATCATTGATAAGGAGCAATCCTTCTTATGTAAATAATGTAAATAAGGGTGTATATCAATATCATATATGTATGTCGCATGTCACTACAGAAAATTGGATTAGTGATTGTCCAATAGTGATTGCCCATCTGATGAGTGCGAGAACAATGAATTGAAACCCAAAAGCAGTAGAGTAATAGTCAAGATTTTAAATTATTCTATCATCGGTTTGGCTGACACTTGTGCAGATGTTTCTCTTTGCAGTGAAGAGACTTGGAAGATCATCAGTACAATTGTTACGAGACCCCATATCAAGCCTAGGAAGGACGTTGTGCTTGTGGATTTTTCTGGTACCAAGAAAATGGGTGTTCTCGGCGAGGTCATACTACCGCTGATATTGGATGGAGTATATGTGTATCATACATTTTTAGTCGTGCGAGGGCTCACGCAGAAGATCATCTTAGGTAAGGATTTGTTGTCGAAACATGGAATGGTTTTGGATTTTGATCGTGGTATGATAAAATTCACCTATAAAGGATTACCAATTGTCTTACCTATGTGTAAGGCACAGGAGCAACCTATGGCCAAGGAGACTGTAGAGGCCGAAGCTGATTATGTCCAGTTAGAGACTACGGAGGAAAAAGTGTCATTTCGTCGGTCTTTTGAAGCACCAGGAGAGGTGATGCCGGAATTTTGCAGAAGAGGAGAATTCGTGCAGCCGAGTGAGGTCCCCTGCAAATCTGGATGCTCAAGAAGATGATAAGACAACGACTGTGGTTAACTCAGCGACAGAAATCAGAAGATAAGGCATGCAGAAACTCAGAAGGAAGCTCAGAAATGGTACATACTGATGAAGAGAAGAAGGAAGTGGAGAGTTCAATGTCCCGCAGTCCAGGTGGAATACCATGTGAACCGTCCATGAGGATAGATGAAGCGGAAGCCATCACACTGGAGGAGAAATCAGAATGTGAATGTGATGATTTTGAATGTCATCCCATGTGTCGTCAGATACATAAAGAGAAGTCATGCGCATGTGATTGGGATGCCATCCAGAATAGGATGGCTAATTGGAATACTGAATCACAAGTATGGGACCAGCGATGGTGTGAGAAGAAAGGATGCCGTTCAACGATTGAAGAAGAGAGTCGAGATGTACTGACATATATTAATCAAATAGTCGCTGTCAACAGAGAGTGGTGCTCGGCAGTGGACCAGGACAGATGCGTTCGTTGTCTCAATAAGGAAATGCACTTTTCTCCGGTTTCCACGGAATGTACAGACCGTAAGTACGCGTCTGTGGAGGAGATAGAAGCCGTGGTAGAAGCAGTGGATGCACCGATGGAAGAAAAGGAGGGACTCCGAAAGGTATTAGTCCAACATCGTCGAGTGTTCACCAATTACCCAGGAAAAATCCAAGGATATGAGTATACCATTCATGTTGACACTGATGAACCAATCATCAAAAAACCCTACCCCATACCTCTGTGCCATAGAGAGAAAGTGCGAAAGTTAATTAACACGTGGGTACGATGGGGTATCATACGTCCTAACCTCTCACGTCATCACCATCCCCTGGTCATTGTAAAAAAGAAAACTCCGGGAGACATTAGAATATGTTTAGATCTCACCACTTTGAACGTACATACAGATCTTGTTGGTCTCAAGGTTGAGCGAATAGAGGATCTTTTTACCAAGTTTTCTGGAACGACCCGTAGCTCGACTTTAGATTTAGTTAGCTCTTATTTCCAAGTCTCATTAAACCCTAAGTGTCATGATCTGGTGTCATTTTCCTTCGAAGGACAAATGTATTCTTTTGAAGTCGTCCCTTTCGGATATCGCAATAGTGCCGCAGCACTTATGACAGCGCTACAGCGAGTACTAGGTATGGATTTGTTACAGCGGATCATAGTATACATAGATGATATTTTCGTGCCTGGTCGTGATGCCCAGGACCACCTACATCTCTTGGGGCGAGTGCTAGATAGACTTGAAAAATTGGGCGTGACAGTCAACCTTCAGAAGTGTCGATTTCTGACTTTCACTGTAAGTTTTCTTGGTTTTACGGTGACACCCCAAGGAATTCTTAAGGACTCTCAATATGTTCGAATCATTCAAGATTTGCCGCCACCTAGCAACCTAAAAGGCCTTCAACGCCTCATGGGACTTTTTAATTGGTGTGCCCGTTTTATACCAAATTTTGCCAGTAAGGCACATCCCCTCTACCTATTGCTTCCACAGGGCAAAAAGTGGTGTTGCACCAAGGAGCACGACCAGTGCTTGTCCATTTTAAAAGAGGAAATGTCAAAAAAAATATTGCTTGTTCATCCGGATTTGAAAAAGGATTTCCATATCATCATCGATGCGGCCACTACCAATACCGCAGCCATCTTGTACCAGATACATGACGGAGAAAAAAGGATAATTGGATTTGCAAGCAAAAGATTGAAACCTTGCGAGGCTAGATACTCCATCACAGAGCTGGAATATCTATCATTGATTCATGCGGTGCGGCGTTGGCGGAGTTTGCTGATCGGTCGTCATGTGGAAGTATACACTGACCACCAGGCACTTGTATTCATGCGGGGAGTTAGGTTCTGGAATAACTGACTCCACCGCTGGACCCTTGAATTACAGGACCTGGATATTAATATTAGTTACATACCTGGAAACGCTAACGTAGCAGCAGATGCAATCTCACGAGCCGAAAAACCAGAAGATACAAAGATCCTGCAAGCACATGCATTTCAACTTTTGCCAGGCATACTGGGCACTATCACTACTGACGAGTTGAGGCAGGCTCAAAGAGAAGACGAGTCCTTAAACAAGCATTTCATCTCATTGGAAGGAGACGATCAGGATAAGGTTGGTAATTTGGGTTCAAAAAATATCAAACTCTATTACAAGTTAGACAATGGAGTACTCATGAAAAAGGATTTCCATCACCCTAACCGATGGAGGATCATGGTTCCGAAGACGTTACAGAAATTAATTATACGATCTTATCATGATGAGCGAGGCCATTTTGGGTATGCAAAGACCTACAGCTCTATTGGAAAACTACCTCGCTCCAGTGAAGGCTACGCATTTGTTTGCACTTGTATGGATTTGCACACCCGATATCTCGTAGCGTACCCCCTAAGCAGATCCACGACCACGGCAGTGATAAAGTGTTTGGAAACTTACTTCACTCACGTTGGGCTACCTTTGAGGGTGTTGACAGATAACGGCCCATGCTTCATTTCGAGGAAATTCAGAGCTGCTATGACAAAGAGAGGAGTGGATATTTGACATACGACTCCCTACCACCCCCAGTCAAATCCTATGGAGCGGATCCATAAAGAGATTAACCGAATGTGGCGTGTGTACTGCGGACAACGTCATATCCTCTGGCAGAAACATCTGGTGGATATTATTCTCCTTCTAAATTATAGTGTGACCGAGAGCCTCGGAATTTCGCCAGCCCAGGCTCATTTGCATATCGAAGAGAGAACTCCATTGGCTGGACACCTACAAATCTCCCAAGAGGAACCGAACAACTTCGAGGAATGGAAAATCCAGCTTGTCATGGCTGACGTCAAGAGGAAGAGAGCGGCACAGAAACGCATACGGAAGTGGCAGGATAAACACCCAGACAAACGACAAGTGGAAGTGGGAGATTTGATTTTCATCAAGAACCACGTGCTAAACAATGCACATGAAAACCACATAAAGAAGATGGTGGATCTATATTCCGGACCATATTTATGTGTGAATAAAGTAAATGATAAAGTTCTCTATGTCGTGGAACCTCGTAGTGGAACCTCCAAAGGACCTATTTCTATGGACGAATGTCGTTTGTGGAGATCCACTTCAGATACTTATTCGCAATGGAGCACCATCGCTCAGGAACATTAACCCCGGATATGGCAAGAACTCTGCAGCGGCGGATGGAAGAAATTCTGTAGAGGGATACAAAAGAATAAGTATGAGAAAAGGTCTTCCAGAAGTTTTACCCTTGAGTCATTATTAACAATAAAACCATGAAGAAGTATGAATGTCGAATACACCAGTTTATGGTATGTTGTCTTATTTCATCTGTGTGTTGTTTAGGGAACTTTGGTGAAGGTTTTGTACAGATTATTTGTTGTAGATTCATTGTGAAGTTTTGTCATGTCTGTTTGTATTTCCTTAATACGGGATGCCTGTTCTATTTTGGTCTTTCTGCATTGAAGTTTCATTTTTATCTTTTGTATAAGTTTATGGTTTCGTACTATATTGCCTTACTATATAGAAATTATAAAGTTGAGGTGAATTTAATAAGTATAATTGTCTTTGAAAAAAATGGTAAGTCAGTGTCGAAAAGATATGAATCTTTCGTAACCTTCAATATATTTTAGTCTCTAAGTGTATTTAAAACTTGTGTCAGTGTAAATGACTGTAATGTGATTTTGTAATGTTATACAGGGTGCGCATAAAAAAAGATTGTACCACTTATGTTTTAATCACTTTGTGCTTTGTATATTATTGTAACTTTAATGATAAGTGTGTACCTGCACGGGAATTAAAGACTGAATTAATCAGAGGTTCTCTCCCGTTCAGGCGCCATCTATAACAGTCATTTCACCTTCGTTTATGACATATAGGTGTAAAATAGCATAAAATTTTAAAAAAATGTATTACTTGCTTTATTTATACGTGTTCGGCCCATACTAATATGGCCGCAGTGCGAGATGTGCACTCAGTCGATCGATTCGATTGTCGAATCGTCCACGGATCGATATATTCGATTCAATATATCCTACGTTATTGTTAGTTTAGATAGCCGAAAAAGGAAAGCCATCCGAAAAAAATAACAGATACAGCGATCTATCCAAACAGCTGGGGCAGGCTTTTGGAACCGAAACAGCTATCATCGGTATTCTGTGGCGTCGCAGCGATAGGAAGAACGGAACAAGAAGCATGGTTCGCCTAATGCACAGTTAGTGTTTTCCCACGCCCGGTAAGCTGGAGGAGAATTATAATATTGGCAGAACATTAGAACGACGTAAAGGAGTTTCTAATTCACTTGGTACAAGGAGATGGTAATTATTCAATACACTCACGTTACTGGAACATTGCAGGTAAAGTCGTTATCTATTTTCTAGAAGTTTCTTATGAGAAGTTGGAACTTAACGTCATTATTCTTATATGACATACAACACGCACTCTTGAAATTGCGTGATGAACTGTAGCTAGTAATCTGTTGACTGAAATACATATACAATCGTAGTCAGCGAAGTAGGCTAACCTAACAATAACATTTCTCTTCCGTGTACATCCGTCAAAAGGGCAGAGAGCTGTCACGTACGTAGTGTATGCATTTAAAATACAGAAATCAAGCAAACCTAACCGGTACTATTGTTTGTTGAGACAGTGCAGTTGAAACTTCCTAGAACGTATTACATGTGTTTCTTGGTGAAACTACGTGGCGTCGTAGACATAAATACTAACAGTAACGAATAGTGAGTGGTTCGCTTCAACGAATACTTAATTTATAGTCAAACTGTTCAAAGAAATAACTGTGTTTGGTTCCACATTATTGTGTTTCTGAATAAAAGGCAATCTTTATCCGACCTAACCTGTGATCACTCGTCAGGTCCGGTGTATGTGGAAGTATCACAAGTGCAATGAACAGCTATTCACGGTGAAGTGTTTTTCAGAAAGCCGCACTAATAAGGCTTCATATGTGGAAAAGCCATTGTAAAGTAGTCGTAGGCTATATTTTCCATTAACATACAAGGGAGTACATTATCTAAACCCGTGTGCTAAGACTGGAAGCAGGGTGACGACGACACCCACAGTGATGTACTGTTTATCATAGTTCAGTCTGGCATGTACGAAGGTTGTCTCTAGGACAGAAAGTTTAAATATCAAGTTGTATGAAAGAAAAAAAAAGTGTCTCCGAAATATTTTTAAAGGTTAGGTTACGTTTGTAAAGTTTATATTCCAAGGAGAACTTGAACGTAAAGACAATAATAATTCATTGAAGAATATTTTTGCTGTAGTTGAGTGTAATTAAACTTGCGTTATTATTTTAAAACGTATTAGAGTCTCAAGAAAGGTCTGTTATATAAATGTGTATTCGATACATATAGAAATACTCAAACGGTGACTGTGAGTTTGGCTTGCTGATGTTGATTTCCGCATTGTGGGTCAAGTTTTGGTCCGGTCCTACACAGTTTTGGAAATAGGTTTCTCCGAATTAGGTCAAAACTTATTCAAGGGCAGTTTTAGCTTCGATTTGTGGATTTCTCACGAAAAAAACAACACATATTCATATATGTTGTCGGGACGTCCGTCGCTTGTTACAACGGAAGGCAGTTGTGATAGGTTCGTTCTCGTCCAGGGCCGCTCACAGTACTTCGATAATAAAGAATTATAAGGTAAGAAATGGCAAAAGCATTCTAAAAGAGGTAAAAGGATGTTCTTTTGTGCAGTAAATACAAAAGTCAAGTATGTGTAAATTCACAAAGATTGGGCCCATAATAGAGTCATTATACAAGTATTGAGGTCGCATATTGTTATTATTATCTTTGTAAGACACTTATAGAACTTTCTTGAAGTCAATTCTTACTGATCAAAGGATGTTATTTAAAATTTTGTGTAAGCAGCATAACGTTTATTAAAGGATCACAAGTGCTGTTTGTTCTTTAATGTGATCAGGAATTTTGTTGTTTGAATATTAATCTGGACTGAGAAGTGGCTTAATGCTCTTGTAAGACATTCTCCCAGTAAAGTTTGCTGGCCACTAAGGAGTTTACTTTCTTTTATAAACCAGAAACATTCTTGTTCACACAAATTCTCGTCCTCAGTGGGTAACTTAACAGTAAAATTTGTGACTTTCGAATGGAACTAAAAAATAGTAAGAATAATTGAACATTGACATTTTATTGAGATATTTTCTTGCAAAAAGGAAGAAAAGTAAATTAATAATATTCCAGTAAAGTTTAATTATCTCTCCGTCTCAGATTTAAGGAAGGCAAGGGATAGGTAAACACAAAGGTAAGAGGTTATATATTATTGTACCTGTTAATGCTGAAATATTGTTTTATTGTGATATGTTCATTAATACACTGTTTGAGTTGCAGCTACTCCAAAGTTTACAAATATTTCTTGCGTAATCGGTCCATGTATCTTCGTTTTCTCATACATAAAGGGAAGAAGGGACTCACCATTTCACTCGATCTTGTCGAACTCTTTCAGGTCAGGTACCATCTTCGGGATTATTTGTTCGGATTTACATCATAGGTTTTCCCGGTGGGTCGTCGAATTCATTTCATCTTTTTCTGAGTAGTCGTCTGTTAGTTTACGTAGCGGCTGGTCACACGTTGTCAATTATTTCGGATATTTGTTTACTCCATCCAACTGGTATCACACCTGCGGATTCAAGCAGTCTTCAAATATTTCGTTGCGAAGGGTGTAGAGGTACATTGTACACTCGCCAACCTCCTCGGGTAGTTAGTAGACATCGGGATAGCACGAAGAGTAACCCGTACTTCGCTAACGATTGTCCTAATACTGGTGACTGAACAAGGATACCTACCCGAGACCGTATTATGTGTTTGGAATTAAACGTTACGCTACTGTTTTTTTCACTAAGTTTGCGAGCAATGACACGCTAAACGGAAGGGGAGATGCTGCGACGCCAGAATCTAGCTCATTGGCCACGGTGGTTGTCTCTACTGGGTGGTGCACTCAAGGCCACCGCCAGTCGCAAAGAGTAGGGGGTTAAGAAAAATTATGGAAGGACTTGGGCTTGTGAAAGATACATAAAATTAAATATATGTATTGGGGCAATGAACATTTACAGGGGCTAAGCCTGCCCCTGGTTGCGGGCCTAGACTTTCACTATGTGAGAGAGGATTGTTTAGCTATTCAGTCACAATCAGCAACGTCGAGTGTAATTATGTAACATAGATACAAAAGGAATGACTAAATTTTCATATAAAGGGGCGTTAAATCAATTATTTACGATTTTGAGAAAACTTAGAAAAATGTCGTAGCTATAATATTGAGAATAGAATTTGATAGTTTGTCACAATTTTTCCTGACTATATATTTGTGTCACTGTTGCCGAGACAGGCCAAAGCTATTAGTTACTAAAATGGCCCAAAATACAAAATTTACGAATTTTAGCACCGTTGATAAAATTGTAATGGACCTTAATCTAATATAAATGGTTTCATGCTTTTATTTTTTCTTCAGAATTTAGCTACACTTCGGGACTTATAAAGTCTCACCATTATATTTCCCATTGAATTTTAACAAATTTGAATACCAATCAATGAGTTTGCGAGACTTTCCCGTGCGGGAGTTTCCCAAAATTTTCGAGACCAGTTCCATCCTCTACCTACTCCACCTCGGCCTGAGCAAAAAGTGCCAAAAGCCATAAACAAATTCAAACAATAAAAGTTAGATCAAAAATTACAGAGGTGGGTAAATTTATTTAGCTCCGAATTGGGCTAATTATAATTATATATGTGCACTGTCGCGAAAATGTGACAACTTTGTTCAAACTCCTCTAGTACTGTTTTATATGAATGTCAATGATACACATTTAATTCAGAGCATCTACATTACTAGTGACATCTTTCACTAAATGAATAAACTTCATGCTAGTATAAACATCAATACTAATGCATCTATTTTACTGCCATCTTTTAGTCAATGTATAAACTACATGATTTGTGACATTTTTAATTTCAAAGAGTATATTGCAGTAAGCACGTGGTTTATAAATTGTCTTACTGCTAAACATAAAATAGATGTAGATAGTCATCCCTCATCTTTGAAAAAATAACGAGTTGATCATGGTTAATTTATGAAAACTAATAAACAGACGTCATAATTCCTCTTTTCTTTTTGTGGTGATGTTCCAGACAACAAAGTGTGCTATACACGTGGAGAGTTAGCGTAAAAGCAAACCTCTACAAAAAAAAAACAACAACAGCGTTTATGTAAAATTTAATATGTATTAAACTTCCCACATTTGAATTAACTCCCCTAACTTTGATCCTGAAACATAACGGGTATTGAGGAGTCACTAGTTAGTAAATGTCTGCTTGATCTAGAGCAGGCCCGCGTGTCGCATGCAGCCCGAAGTATAATGTTTTTCGGCCCGTGGTAAGATAAAAGCTATATTAAATTGTAATATGTAATCAAATTTACTTTAAAACGTATATTTACAACCCAAAACTCCATATTGTTCTCCCAGTAGTAAAATGATTTGGTAAATTAAATATTGTTTGAGTGCAAAATGTCTACCCATTTTGACATCTCACAGTTTAACGGAAAACTAACTTCACAAATTGCACTCACGTAATCAGGTGAATATTAAAACTGCAACAGGCACAGAGAGTGAGCTTGGACGAGCAGACAGGGACAGCAGCGTATCTTGTTGATGCGTTTCGGAAATTCAGGAACGGAGACAGAAATTCAACGACAATCTGGACAGACATCAGTGGCGAAACAATCCGAATCCAGTGGTAGAGAAATTAGCGGAAACGTTCCAGAAACACAGGAAAACAGTTAAAGATGCCTAGAATTCCTGCATTTCATCACAAAGTTCGAACGTTAAGTTCCACATGAACTGAGAGAAACTCAACGGGACTCGCGCGCCGTTACCTGTGTTTCCATGCTTTCACGGTACAAAAAATGAACGGCTGTTAACACGCATTGTCACGGGTGAAGAGAAGTGAGTTCTGTTGCGAAGCGTAAAACATAAAAAGGAAGATCTGTCGCGTTCCTAAGAACCTCCATCGACGTACAAACTACAACGTAAGCCCAAGAAGGTCATATTAAGTTTTCAGCGCTGTGATATGGGATGTCAAAGGCATAATACACTAGGAAGTCCTGAAAACAAAACAAATCATCAATGTTACCTTCTACTGTTGACAGGTACACAGTCTGCGAACCACATTACGATCGAAGCGCCCAGACCTCGTCATTTGCCCATCATGATAACACCAGGCCACATGCTGCTGTCGTAATCCGTCAAAAATAGATTAACTTAGTTAGAAGTCCACCCATTCCTGACTTAGTCCCCCACAGACCACCATATATTTCGCGCTTTACAGAAATCTTTCTTTCAGAAAATCTTTGATGATGTGGAGGCTGTGAAAACTCCCGTAAAACAGTTCTTTGACTCCATACCTCAAGATCTTTATGGCATTGGGATTCTCTCCAACCAGAAAGATAGGAAGAGGTTATTGATTGCAATGTTGATTATACACAGTACTAGGCGAGTACCGTTTTGTATTGTTTGCACTTATATATGAACTCCTGAAACGGGTAGAACTTTTGCACGTAAACAATTATTGCCAAAATCTGCCGAGTTTATTTTTATTTAAGTTCTGGGTAAGCGTGTGCGGGCTGTGACGCTACCACTAATCATATATTGACCCTCGTATACAAAGAAGTTGGCCAACCCTAAGCTAATGGATAGCACATCTAATTGCTGGTAGTGAGGCACTGGTTCGATTCTCGGGTGGTGATATTTTTTACTTCTCCTTTCAATTTTTAAAAAATTGCTTCTACTTCAACATTCTACAAAATTTAAAGAAATAGCTTGGAAAACAATATTTTTTTTTCTGTTTGCATTTTTCATTATTTTACATAATTCACAAACAAAGCTAATACAAGTCAGGTTAGATTCTTTTTTCATTATACGTGTTCTCCAAGTTTTAGGGACTTCAGGGTAATAGAAACTCGTTGGATTTACGCGCTAACCATTTGACTGGCTTTTCGGTATATTACAGAATTTTTATAGTAGTTTTGGGAGTGAGTAGGGGTAGCATATTGTTGAATTTGAAATAGTAATTAAATAGAAGTAGTAGTCTTTACGGAAAAAGTATTGTTAGTCGTAGAAGTAGTACTTAGTAGTAATAGCAGTAATAGAAATAGTAAAAACTAGGTCACATTAAAAAGTGAAATTTAAATAGGTCGTGACGGTTCAATCTCTTAACAGTAGGCAATCACGGACGATCTTCGAAAGAGTTGTATTTCAATTTCAATTAGGGCACCGAAACTAATTCTGCTGGAGCCAATTCGACAATATAATGCAATTTAAAATTTACAGTCACTTTCACAAGGAGTAATAAATAAGTTATTGATGTTGTAAAGATTTATACAGACCACTCTGTATTATAGCTATCAGCAGCATTTAATGCCAGCGATGGCAAACATAGTGTGAACTTCCAGCACTCCCTGCTTGCTGTTGCAACCACCAGCCAATAGCAAGCTGCAGCTGATAGGTAATCAGTCATGTGACCTAGGCATACGTAGTAAAACTATGATTTCCATTAGTTTCTATTATTATTGGGGTAGTAGGGGCAATAACATCCATTGTTCAATTACGAATAATAATCAATCAATTATTTTATTCATGAATACTTTAAACATATTTTTTGTTGTCAATTTTAAAAATATTTTTACTTACTAGTGATAGTGAAAAGTTTCTTGCAAAGTCTGTTGAATTAATGGTAAACTATAAAAATATCACGCGTGGATTAAATACCAAAAGAAGAAATAATAAAAGTGAAGATTATGAATATTAATCTACGATTCAAAAAATATCACTGACGAACAGGATTTGAATCCTGGATAAAATTAATTTTTATTATAAACTCAGCACGATAACCATTTTTATTATTTCTCGATAAAGATTCAGATACATTACCTCCCATTAGTAGATTGCTATATGATAGTTAGCATACATTTTTAGTCGACAATCGTGAGAGATTTAAAAAATATCTTAACAATAAAGTATTATTATACAGTTCAACAGAATCTGTATACTTCAATTCCAAAATAATATATATATATATATGGTCGTAGCTGTTAACCAAATCAAAAATTTACGCTTTTTTAGGAAAGTATGCGTAATATAGAAACGAAATGAGATTATGAAATTCTAAACTATGATGAGGCAGTCTTATAATCCTATCAAAAATAGTTAAATATTCCTTCCATATATTACCTACGTGTTTACATGTACTAAGGTTATGTTTGATAGACTCTTCTTAGCCGCATATTGTACATTTATTTGCATGAATAATACCATATTTATATAATAAATCGCCGGTAGGATAATTTTCATTAACAATAAAATACCAGGTTTAATGTATAGAAGGTTCTCTCCTTAATTGCTCTAGAGTGGAACAAATCATAGGCCACTGATATTGCCTATATTTTTCAGTAATTCTTACAGACAAATTTTGTTTCTTTTCAATGTCGTGATACAACAGTTTCGTGCACAGATTTTCTATTTCTTTTTTTTTCAATCAGAGCATATGTAATATCTATAAAATATCAGTTACATACGGAATTAGGTGCTTCCATTGATGCGTGCCCACCGACGCTGTTAATTAAAGATAAAACATTTTGAAAAAAACATGAAAAATTTTCATAATATTCACAACTGATTTGTAAAGTGCGATGTAAGGTGAGAGCATGCACTTGTAATTGTGAGTCTTTTAATCGTAAATCACCTTCTTTATAAGAAAGGGTTAGCTGCTAATGTTTAATGCGCAAAGGAAAACTTTGCCACAAAAAATAACCTATCATTTTGTTGATTTTCGCCCAAAACAGTTTAGAAAAAGGTAATATCTGTATCCAGTAATAATAACACTTACTTAAAACAAAAGAGTTAACAAAATTCACTTTGTCTATAACATTATTATAACTGAACTTATGATTTATGAGTACTGAACATATTTTTCCTAGTACATGGGACTCATTAAGCTGTATTTTTTTAATTGTATTGGCCCAAAAGAAGCGCAATATTTTATGTTGAGTTGTCATTGTAAAGCACGTTGTTAATTTGTTATTTGTGCCTCTTTAAAATACAAAATTTCGGATTTTGTAAGATTGAGCTCAATTCCTGCTACTTTTTGATATTGAAAAAAAAAATTAATGTTAAGCATTTCTACTGTTGACCTAATTACAAAAGAAATGTCATCAATATATGACATCATTTTAAAAGTACCAGAATTACAAGAAATATATTGGATCATAGAATAAGTTTCATAATAAGTGGCGCTAAAGAACCGTAAATAGGAATTAACTTTCTGTGCCACCTTGTGAAATTGCTTTCTTCAATTTAAAACCAGAGGAGATTCATCCATTTAACCGTAATTTAATTTGCCTATTTCTGTACACAAGTGCTATGATATTGACCAAAGAATCAGGTATACCTAATGCTTTCAACAAATGAAATAAATATTGATGTGAAACAGAGTTGAAAGCTGAACGAAGGTAAGTGCTTTAAACAACAAAATCTACATTAGTATTTATAGTCTGATATTGAATGATGTATCGTAATTCCGTTAACAAAATATGTAGAGGAATGGAGCCACTAAGACCTCCCTGTACCTTATGAATTAGTTTGTCAGAATACTTCATTAAACGAAGTGTTATATTTTAACACCAACTTGATATCTAAATTAGTTAAACTAATCATTCTAAAAGAGTCAAAAGACGCCTGGCCTGCTGTTTTTGGAATCAAAATTGCCAAAATATATGTAAATTCATTAGGTAAAGTTCTTGCTTGCTACAATTCATTGAAAACTTCGCATAACGCAGGCAGTATGATATCACTAAATGCTATATAAAACTGTTAATTTAACCCATCAAGTCCACCGACCGAATGTGGGTTAAGTGTCTTAAAAACCTGACGAAGTTCGTGAATTGTAAAAGGTTTTTGAAGATGATTTTTATCTTCCGTTGTAAATGTTGATAAAATTACAGAGATAAATTCCTTATTTGGGTTATAATTTTTTTCCATTTCAAAAAATGGCTTATAACTGGTAAAAACCAATTCATACACATGTTCTTTTCCATAAATTATCCCATCATGGTGCAGATATGAATTTAAGAAACCAGATTTTGCCCTTTGTTTTTCTTTTTTCACGTGCAGAATATTTGGTATTTGATTGTTACCTTCTTTACTAAGTCTACTTCTCTCTATGAAACCAATATTTTCCTTTCTATGTATTGAAAGGATTTGTGCTTGAATAAATTTTATTTTATGCAAAACGGGTTCACCGTTTTGTAGCTTAAGTACATATTCTTGCAAAATTCTGTAATAATAATAAAACCGTTCTCTTGTTATTTGTCTTTGTTGCCTCGCAAATTCCTTAATAACATATACTACTTTCTTTTTACAATAAATCCACCAATCCATTAAGGATGTCATTTTACCTTTTCGTAATTGCAATTGTTGCCAAGTAAGTTTACTTAAAGGGTGAAAATCATCATTTTCTAAACACTTATTTGAAAATCTCCGCACGAAAGTTGATCGGTAGTGTTTGATAGATGGCATTTCATTAGTGTTAAATGATCAGAAAAACAGGTTTGTATTAATTGAATATCTTTGATTCCAGCCTCCAATTGTTTTGATACATAAATGGCGTCAATTCTACTTTTACTATTTGATGTATAAAAAGTATAGCACTTTTGTTCTTTTTTAAAAAAGAGCCATAAATCAATTAACTCAAAAGTTTTGATAAATTGATTTAGACTATCACTCTAATTATTTCCTGAAAAACTATCATTATGATAAGCGGATGAATTTAGATAACCCATGCAAATAATAGACATATTTCTATAACCTAAAAAGGTAGCTCTTGTGAGAAAAACCGTTCCCTTATAAGCCGATGTTGACAGCCAGAGAAAGCATAAGCATTAGAAAAATCAACGTCAATACAACAAAAAGAGAGTATCCAACCACTGGGATAGTACTGTAAATCTGTAACAGCCAAGTCTTTCGTGCTAAGACCCCGACCCCCTGGCCTGTATCTTTGATCGTATTTTTAAAAAATCATAAATATCAAGATTGCGTTTAGAATATCTTGAATATATAAGATATCTATTCCAAAATCTTGTATAAACTTTTGTATAGCTTTACATTTAGTAGGGGGAAATCTCGTACAAATGTTTCCTTAGCATAAGTATAAACCTGCGTTATCTTGCAAACACGCAAAATACAATTATCTCTGTTACACAAACAGAGAGAAGAAAACAAGAGCAATAGTAACACACCAAGAACAACTTTAAAGATCTGCATAGCTGCGGGATGCATTTCTTCTGTGGTTTTGACACAAATCGCCTACAGCTAGAAACTATCACTGAAAAATCTTGTTCACTCCTTGTCCTTCCCCCTTTCTCCTTCTGAAGTAGTCACAGAAACGCCTCGTGACCTGTACTGGCGTTGACTCGTCATTTATACCTGTTGTTGACCTTCATCCTGTTGCTTCTTTTAATACCACTGATTCGGAAAGTAAAGTTTCTTGCGTATTTCGCTTTTTTTTGTTTGTCACGAGAAAAAACTTGCTAGTTGATTCGATAGAATAAGAAATGCTATTATCCTTTTCTTCGACGTCCATGAGATGTTCAAAGGAATCGAGTTTATTTTAAACGTCATATGTTTGGAGCACTATTTCCTCGGCCTGCGTTTTATTCATATTAACACTCAAAGTACATTGCGCATTCTGATTTCCAGTATCTTGGTGGTCCAGTGGTTCAGAAAGTCTTTCGAAAACACTTACCCCGTCCTTTGCAGCAGCAAAAAGCGCTTCGGCAGCTTGCTCAGGTACCTGCTCTTCATTCTTCCCGCCATTGAACTGTTGCGATGATATACATTCGGAACTTCTGGGATGTTGCTTTTCGGGTTCGACCTGTTGGCTGGAAGGGATCACATCCAATTTTCTGGCATCGAATTTGTTTTTCGTAATCGTCCTAACACTAGAAAACTTGTCATATTTAATTGGAATTCATTCTTATTCATCTGGTTAATCGGCTTTCGTACGAAATGTCCTGTTGCTTGTTTATGTTTACGTTCATTTTTTCCTTCGCATTCGGTTACAAAATGCCCCTCTTGTCCACATCTAAAACATTTATTTGCATTTCCAACGTGAAAAACTAATACTCTGAGACCAGAATTATGTAAAATCGGTGGAACCTGTTTATTTAACTCTGAAAAAATCACTTTACGCTTTTCCGAGTACACTTTTCTCTAACTACCAATCCAAAGCCATCAAATAACTTTCCGATGCTACCTTTTACCGTCCCCTCGAAGAAAATCCCACCCAATCCTTCCCTGACAGGATCCGTACCTACCTCCAAGCGCACGAACCCCATCAGGGGTTGTCGCGTTCCACCGTCTCTACACTCTGTCCTGACAATCTCAGAACCCCTAAATTTTAACTACTTCGCAAAAGCTATAAACCTGGCAAGTAATACAACGCAATTTTCGCCACACGAATATATTGTGCCAATAATGGAATAATGGCGGGTGTTTTGTCGAGAGTGAGCTTTGACGTTCTAAGGATGAGACAATCAATTTTACGTGGAAACACTTGTGTCCCCACCGGATATTGAACCTGACACATTTGGACAATGAATAATCGGGAACAATAGAATTTTTCTCTTTTGTGTTTTAATGTAGCGTGAGACACGGCTGCCTCACTACATAACTTTATGCTTCCACTTTTAATATCATCATTCTGAATCTGGAGGGTTTTCCATTTGGTTAGCTTTCAGCGTTTTAGGAATTCATCCTAGCATCTAATTGAGAGATAGGGAAACTGATCTCAGATTTGGGTTCAGTGACCTTGATTATCGATTAAAATGTACCTGATGCCGAAAGCAGCGATGTACCTGATGCCGAAAGCAACCACGCCAGATGGCCGGGTGAAGCAGTCAAAGCGGGCCAGTGGTCACCGCGGTAGCAGCAGTACGGGGTGGCATGCATTCTGCCAGATTTTGTATGTGGAAAGCCCCGGCGACAGCGAAGCGACGCACCCCGTGCCTGTGGCGGCTGTGGAGCATTTTCACACTGTTTCTGTATCTCGTCCCTCCCCATTGCTCTTCCTTTACTCTTCTAGATCGTAGTTCTTTTCCAAGTAACAAACTCATACCTCAGATTATATACCTACCAACCAATATGGTCACATCATTCCAGTAGAATTTTAGTCGTAGCGGGTTTTTCCCGGCATCACCGGGTTTTTTCCCTCTATCAAAGCCCTTTTGCCCCTTTTCTGTTGTCTTTTTTCACCTTCTTTCACTATTTCCGATTTAGCGGTAAATGTCTTAGGATAGAAACCTCTGGAATACCTCAGATTCTTGCTTTTTAGTATCCTTACTAATTCCATGCGGAGACCTCGGTAGAAGTTGGAGAGAGGTCACTCAGCAGGGCGGGACTTTCGGGGGCCCTGCTATTCCCCCCTTTTCTGTTTCTGTTTCTGTATAACAATAAGAAAAAAATATTAGAGAAGAGACAAGTTGTACATAGGAGATTTATGAACTCATGATATTCTAGAAATTAAATGAATAATAAAGAATGAAACCGGTATTAAACACACATAATTAAGCTTCAAAACGAAGGAGGGGCCACGGTGGCTCAGTTGGTAGAGCGCTCACCTCTGGTGCTAGGGGTCGTCGGATCGATCCCTGCTCATGCCATGTGGACTTTGTGGTGGACAAACACCGTGTGCGTGGGTTTTCTCGGGGTGCTCCCGTTTCCTCCCACTTTCTTCATTCCACCAATTCATCCCATCATCATCCATACGGCCTGAGCCATAGTTGCCTAAAGGCCTTAAAATAAATTCAATTCAAAACGAAGGATACACATGAAAACTTCACCATTGTAATTGCTAACCTAATACTCATTTAATATTTCTACCATTGTTTTCTAAATAAAATAACACTGTTTTCTTAAAATCTATTTTCATACCAAAATCTAGGTTGTAATTTATTTTTATAATTTCGTTATGTTCATAACACATTCTCATGTAAGAATTTTTATGTAAAATTTACCTACCTGAGGATATATTGAAAGATATGAAACTCGATTTATCACCTCAACTCTGGATCATCATCATTTAAGATGCGCAACTGCTGATTTAACAAGAGTATTCTTTTTTCTGCTACGACCTAAAGTTTGTGCGGATGATGTACCTAAAGCTTATAACAGTGTTTATGGCCAATCTAGGTACAGACCCGTCAACCAATCTCCACGAGAAGCTTCAGAACTAGTGAAAGACTGTACGGTCAATTGTAGAAATACAGTTAAAAACGTAGTGTGATAGGCTATGTTTAATGCTGCTGATGTAGGAGTGTACTATACGTTTTCATACATACGTTTTCAATTGTGAAAAGCAAGCACCTAAACAATATTTACACACCTAAACACGTTTAGCCTTTACATACCTAAACAATATTTACAACAAACACATAAACAATATCTACAGGTTTTTGTTGACAACTAAACAATATTTACACAGCATAATTCTTGGAGACGTTTTTTTTTTGTTTTGTTTTTCGCGAACAGCCGAAGTAATTTTCTCATTTCAAAATTCTTTGTTTTAGCTCAGACGACCTATCAATGACGTTTTCCAAGAGAACCTTATCACCAATTTCTGCTTCACACTTTAACAATTAAATTGTCCATTCTTTCATCAGTCATTGTTGATCTGAGAGTTTCCTTCACAAATTTTAACTGCTACTATTCTTTCGTTCGTACACACTCCATATCCTGCCCTTACTATCAGTTGGCAAAGTTCGAAAGCCTGACTTAAAGGTTTTTTACATTCTACCGCAGCGTCAATCACCGATTCCATACTTGTAACAGACTTATCTTTACATATAACAAATAAAACCTCTAGCTCACTTTGCAGAGCACAAACATTGGGTCTCAATTTCGGAGAAAATATGTTAGCTGTCTCTTTCACTGCCTGAACAGTTAAAATTTCCTTTCTCAAAGGGAACTTGAAATTTGAAAGTAGAGGCAAGATGGTAGCTGTTATTGCAGTTACGTTTTCTCGAAGGCCACAGAACAGAATATCTAGGACAATCTTAAATTCCTTTTTGAAGAACTGATTTAAATTCATGTTACTTTCAGTGTGAGCACGTTCATCTAACTTCTTTGCCAGGATCCCTCGTCTGTGGTGTAGCTGAAAGTCATGTTCTGCTTCAACATTTTTTTTTAGCAAATACGATGGCGCTTTCAATCAATTCATTCGTTCTAGTGAAATCATTACTGATCGCATCTGGAGTGTTAATTGTACTCTCTATCACTCCAATGCAATCACATACATTTAGATACAATGTTTGCAAAGTTTCAGTTAATATTTTCAGCTTGTACATAACATTCTTCATGAAGAACAAACTAAGCATGAAAACAAACGTCTTGATTTTCTTGTACAGACAATACGCTTGTGATCTGGTTCGGAAATCTCTTCCAAGACATCAAAAATGAGCTCAAGAGATGCACGAA